>OX123192.2:78740503-78990503 GCA_944739405.2 Euclidia mi
TATCTTGCACGAAATAGTTTCAACTGTGTGTTGTCTATCAGTCAGTATCACAATAATTTTATATAATACATTTATTTACAGCGATAGTCCGTGTGGTTGATGGCATAGAATACAATTGTCACCACCCCCTATCTTCCCGTGGGTGTCGTAAGAGGCGACTAAGGGATAACACGATGCAAATACCATCTTTGCGTAGAGACGGAAAACTCGACATCAAATCCTATACGACTCTTGTTGGTCTCACGGCATAAATGTGCGCGTGAGATCGGGAGGTCCCGGGTTCGATTCTTGGGTCAGGCAGTGTTATTGGGTTTTTCTGTCACGAAATTCTCAGTAGCAGCACGGAGTCTGGAAATGTGCCCGGTACGGCAATAGGCTCGCCCCTTATTACGTGGGACTAAAGTATATCTGGCGAAAACTGGGTGTAGAAATACACCTCTGCCTACCTCTTCGGGGTTATAGGCGTGAGACTATGTATGTATGTATGTATTTACAGCGAGTGTCTGTTTTTTGTGGTTTCATTATCAATATAGTACGTGTTACGTGTAGTTTTCAATATTATCTATGGCCCAGCCTAAATGGATTCAAAATACGTAGTCCCTAGAAGTCAAACGTAATATTATTTATCGGAACTGTCACTCCTTCATACAGGTTATACTATAACCTAGTTAGGAGATCAGAACTGCATCCACTATAATTGTAGCAAATCTGTAATTTTACCATTTTCAAACCATATAACCATGTACTGCAATCTTTGTAAAGATAAATAAAGTATTATATGTCTCTGTTACACGGCTATTTTTCTAGCTTTTAGTGTTAAAAGAATAACCGGACCTTACACGGGGATATGGATCCAACGTGCAGAGGCCCGTAGAGAGCTTTAATCTAAAATGGGATGGGACACATGCTGCGGAGCCTGAGAGCCTCCACAACTGCACTACTGAGTACAGCTATGAACTAGCCGTAACACATGTAAGGCTATTGTAATATGTGGAGCCTTATTTAATTGGTTTATGGGGATGGATGTTTGATGGACTGAAAATAGTGGTACTACGGATAAAAAACGGCACCTGCCAGTGATACTCCTATAGCATCCGTCCAGTGTCAGGTGGTGACTCGCCAACTCACTAGAAGGGCCCTCTCTAAATAGCCGCCCATAGCTAACAAAGTCTGCCATAAAGGCAGCCAGAGGGCAACACCAGTGCGAGTGGCTAGGGGTGTCGAGCGGTGCGGCACCGGTTTCGCCATCGCAGGTCTCGTGACAACGGAGACCCGGAGCGGGTTTCCCCGTAGTTACGCCCTTGACAATGACACTTCCACCCCCGAGCTATTAGCTCTTGCGGCTTCCCTCTGGCCGGCCGAACAAGGCAAGCCAGAGTTGAGAGTCCTGCGGGCGCTCTTGGAAATCCATTCCAACCAGCCAACAAAGGCAAGCCGGAGACGAGGCCCTGACCGACCCTCTGAAGCTCGGGACCGCAGTGTCGCCACACACATTCAGCTCGCCACAAAGCTGCCCTGCAGTTTGTAAGCTTTCTTTTCATCTTGTAATACATGTTTTGTTTATATCACAAGAAGATGAAGATGATGTTTGAAAGCTGTTACTCTGCCCTATAGCTATTATTGGTGAAAATATCGAGATTATTCTTAGAATTCTTATTCATACAGTGTTTGGTAATAATTAATTAGTTCGATATGTAACTATTTTTATAATATTTTTATACAAAGGAATAAATAATACAAAGGAATTCGAACACGAATACATGGAAAATAATATTTGGATCAGTTACTCGTAATTTTATTTAATTATTCTTTCAAGAAATGAAACCTAATTTTTTAAGGATGTGATGTTGAGAGAGTAGTATTTTTGCCGTCGTGCCGACCCATTCATGTCTACATATAGGTAAATGCTGTAAACCACCACGGTGTCCTCGACTTCTCTTATTAGTAATATCACGCGAATCTACAAAAGGAATTGCATACCATGACCATGCCAGTCGACACAAGCGGACTCTGTCGAGCTGCTAAGTGCTAATAATAATAATAATGCAACCTCAGAGATTATTTTCTGCAGATGAGTGTGGATGTGCATCGTGATGTAGTCACAATTGATACCGGAATGACCCCGCTCGCTCTGGCTAGAGAGAACTGGCACAAACCTGCAGTACTTAGTACTGAGGACCGACGGGAAGTATGGAGGGGCAAGGAGCTGCATGGACGATTCTACCGGGCCTTACATGGGCCCGATGTGAATTTTAAAGCTTCCATCTCCTGGCTGCGATTCGGTGATCTCTTTGGAGAAACCGAAGGTTTTGTCTGTGCAATTATGGACGAAGTTGTCATGACAAACAACTACCAAAAGTATATACTGAGGGACGGTACGGTTGACATAATTATGTCGGGCGTGTCACCGGCCCGGAGAATCTCTCAGGCATATAGTGTCCGGTTGTTCGAGTCTTACCAATGGTCAGTATTTGCACAGACACAACCAAGTGGCCAGGATAATCCATCAGCAACTAGTCCTTAAATATGATCTCATTGGTTCTGAGGTACCGTACTACAGATATGTGCCCGACCCAGTTCTCGAGAATGGTCGTGCATTGTTGTACTGGGATCGGTCTATCATTACAGACAGGACTATTGTAGCCAATAAGCCTGATATTGTAGTGATAGACCGAGCAGAGCGACTCGCAATGATAATCGATATCACCAAACCGCATGACGGCAATCTCGTGAAGGCAGAAAAAGAGAAGGAGATTAAATATTTGGACCTAGCTCACGAGATTGTTGACATGTGGGATGTGGATTCGGCGATCATTGTACCGATAGTCGTGTCGGTAAATGGGCTAATCGCCAAGAGCCTCGATCAACACCTAAAGAGGCTCGCACTAGGCAGCTGGATCAAGTCCTTGATTCAGAAGGCAGTTCTTCTCGACACGGCACGCATCGTGAGGAAGTTCCTGTCTCTGAGGCCCTAACCACCGGTGGCTTGGTCCCTGTACCCGACACCGGTGGGTCTCCGTGGTCCCTTTTATATTTTTAAACGTTTTTTGTTTTTCTTTTTATAAATGTAGTTTATGAATATAAAATGAATTATGAGAAGTATGATAAATAAAGTGAATAATAATAATAACATGGCTATGGTAACCCATTCACTATGGAGAATACAGTAAGGAATATACGTATAGGACCGCTACCTGGGGACCGCCAGGGCACGTCTGGAGCTGGCGCTGGACGTGGCAGCATGCGAACTGTCAGTGGTCGTAGATTGAACAGGCGGGTTGCGACCAACGAAGATGCTACAGCCGAACCTAACACATCCACAACAGACACTACACACGATACAGCAAGAAGTGTTTTGCAGGACATGCTGCCTGCAACCACCCTTGCTGGCAGGGAGCGGCAGTGAATGAAATGGACGGATGAAGTAAATCGACAATTACTTCGCTGCTACTACACTATAACAAAATGTGAAACAGACATGACAGGATATTGCCCATTACTATATTCAAGTTTCATTCAGTATTTTCCAGATCTCCACATAATATCAGAACAAAGATTAGCAGATCAAGTACGAGTAATACACCGCAACAATAGAATTTCAATCCAAGAAAGAGAGATAATTAAGAAAGAAATCGAACAGACAATATCCAACAGTAACGATTTAACATCTCCAACTGAAATACCTGTAACAAATACTATACTGACGAATTCACCGATTACGTCTAATATTAACCAAAATACATTGGAATCTTATTTAGATAGCTCAACACCGGAAACAGAGCAACCAAATACTCAAATAACGGACAGTGGTATGATAGTAACGCCAATTTCACTGCACTGCGACTCTCCTATACCAGACACTGAAATAGAATCTGCTGAACCCGATTTTTTCAAATACATAGAAAATGTATTTAACGAATTTCTCACAAAGTATAGAGGAACTGATCCTACAGTACGTCCAAATTAAATCTCTCACGAAAATCTAAAGTAACTGTAAATGGGTTGAATGCATTAATAGGTAACACATTATCAAATAATCCAACGCCGACCTTAGAAGAAATACAAGACCTTATTTACTGTGCAGAAAGTAGAGCAACAACTATACACAATAAGAAGAAAAATACGGAAGGTGGAGATAGAAGAAGAGGGGATGGTAAATCAGCATGGGAAAGACGTATAGAGACCAAAATTGCAACAATGAGAAAGGAAATAGGAAAAATATACCAATTTATTAGGGGAAATTTATCACGCAAGAGTCAAACAAAGATGGGAAGAATTTATGAAAAAAAGGAGAAAGCAGCTGAAGATATGGACAAAAAAACACAAAAGTTACAAGCATTGTCAAAAAGACTTCGCAGATATAAAAAATCTAACCAAAGACATAGAGACAATATTGTATTCAATACAAATCAAAAATGATTTTTCAGAAATTTCGATAAAGAGGCCAGTATTAAAGATCCACCCAGTATTTCAGAAGTACAGGCATTTTGGGAAAACATTTGGTCAAAACCAAAGCAGCATAACGAACAAGCAGAATAGATTAAAGCAGAAGTAGAGGATACTAAAAATTTTAGCCAAATGCCCTCAATAGTAATAGATCAGAAAGATATAGAACTAGCAATAAACAAGACACTTAACTGGAAAACACCTGGCCCCGATAAAATCCAAAATTACTGGTTAAAATATTTCCATGCAGCACACAAATACATAGCTTACGCTTTTAACACTCTTATTCAGAACCCAAACACTATACCAAAATTTTTAACACAAGGTAACACCTTTTTGAAACCCAAGGATCCAGATACGAAAAACCCGTCAAAATATCGGCCCATAACATGCCTCCCCACTTTATACAAACTACTCACATCTGTAATTTCATCTAAAATCAATAGTCATTTAACAAATAATAATTTAATTGCTGAGGAACAAAAAGGCTGTCGAAAAGGCTCGAAGGGATGTAAAGATGTAAAGAACAGTTAGCAATAGACGCAGAAATACATAATCAAGTAAAGCAAGCGCACCGCAATCTCTATTATGCCTACATAGATTATCAGAAAGCATATGATAGCGTTCCTCATTCGTGGTTGATTTGGGTTTTAGAACTGTACAAAATGGACAATACTATACTACGTTTCTTAACTAAAACAATGCAACAATGGTCGACTATTCTCAATATTAACACCGAATCAGGTATTCTTCAATCAAGTCCCATCAAAATTGCACGCGGTATATTTCAAGGAGACTCACTCAGTCCATTATGGTTCTGTATGGCATTAAACCCATTATCACGAATGTTTAATAAAACAGAACAAGGTTATTTACTACACCGAGAAAGTAAGACAAATATCACACATTTATTATATATGGATGATTTAAAGTTATATGGAGCAAATAAGTAACAGTTATACAACTTGTTACAAGTGACAGAAAATTTCAGCACTGACATTAAAATGAATTTCGGCTTAGATAAATGTAAGATAAATAGTATTGTACGCGGAAAACATCACACCACAGATTCATTCACTGTACAATCGCAACATAATTCGTTAATAGATACAATGACAATAACAGATACTTACAAATACTTAGGCTGTTCACAGAGTATAGGACTAGATCATAGTAAAATAAAAGAGGAACTTATTAAAAAATGCACAGACAGGTTAAACAAAATTTTGAAAACAGAGCTATCTGGTAAGAATACAGTTAAAGCAATCAATACATATGCAGTCCCTGTTCTGACTTATTCATTCGGTATAATAAAATGGACAGCCACAGACCTAGATAAGCTTAACAGACTTACACGTACAACATGTAACAAACACCATATCCATCATATACATTCAGCAACTGAACGATTTAATTTAAAAAGGAAATCAGGTGGAAGAGGCTTTATACACATAAATAATTTACACAACAAACAAATTCGCAACATACGTGCATACATGCAAGATAAATATTCACAAAGCACTCACACTTATACCGACATCAGGTACACCACTAAAACTAAATGACAGAAGTACACTTACAGACAGCATAGTTACGGATGAACAAAAATTAAATAGCTGGAAGCAAATAACTTTACATGGCAAATTTCCGAATCAAATTCATCAAGATTTCATAGATGAAGAAGCATCCAATGCATGGCTGTATAAGATAAATATTTACAAGGAGACAGAAGGTTTCATGGTTGCGATACAAGACCAAATCATTAAAACTAAAAATTATCAAAATTATACAGGGTGTAAAAAGACCCTTAACGAAAACTGAAACCACATATTGTACCAATCATTATGAACATTTTTTGCTTTGGCATCATACCTGGGAAATTACTGGTTTAGTAGATATTGAGGCTTAAAGTTACTATGGAAGTTTTGTAATTAGGTACAAAGTCGATGCATTTACACCGCGAACCTGTTTTATAGATGTCCTATGCACCCAACGATCAGTAGGTATTTCGAAAATTGCACGCGCGCATTTTTTATAGCGGCTTGAAAAAAGTGAAAACTTAAAAAAAAATGTCGTTTCCCATGTTTTATTTTTGGTAAGTATGACTTGGCATGATGTCCAAAACGCGTAGACTTCGGCTTGGTGATGGGTCTTGTGACATCTTGTATAATAAAAGATCCAGCAATAGTCTCAGACAGATGTAGATTATGTAACACCAGCCAAGAAACAATAGATCGACGACACAACAATATAGCTAAACAAATTCACGCTCAGTTAGCAATAAAGTATAAGCTAGTAGAAAATGTAGATCAAAATCAAAATCATTTATTCATCCAGGCCACAAAGTGACGCTTATGAACGTCAAAATTTAAGTTAATTACTTAATGATTCTACATTTACATTTACTGCCACGTTCGCAATGCAATAGGTAGAACCACGAGAAAGAACGGGCAATAAAACTCATGGCCACTCTTTTCAAACAAATATAATGGTGGTACATTTTATTTTTGTAAGGAGCTGCAACTGTTTCACATTGTAGACATCTACTAGTAAAATTTTTAGTAGCTATTGATATCATACTCAAGCAGTTAATGATGTTCATATGTTAAGCCTCCCAAAGTAAATATGGTGAAACAGGAGCATCCACTTACGTCTTTTAATGTAGGCAACTCGCGAACATGGTCAGAACTATGGTAGAAGTGAATGAAGCAGAAAGTAACGGTATTATGAAACCAAAACAATCGACAACCTATTAGTTAGCCCATGACCACGAGTTACCCACATTTTACAAATCCGCAAAGTTATAATGAAAGTGTGGAACATGAATGCAAAATATAGTATGAAATGAGAATATCGTAATTAACTACACTATAAAATAAAACTACTAATTATTGACCTAGTCAAAAGCGAACAACTACTTCCAAACGCTCCTGTCATCAAAATAATCCTTCAAACTGTAATATGCCTTATTTATAAGATTCTTTTTAACTTCTGCCTGAAACGAAGTTAATGGCGAGTCTAAAATATAAGTTGGTAATTTATTATATATGCGAATACTGAGCCCAATAAAAGAGCTATGCGTTTTGTGCAAATGAAAATACGGAACACATAATTTATGTCTATTTCTAGTATTGATATTGTGTCTGTCACTATTCATTTTATAAGAATTTATGTTTAGTCTTACATGCATAACACTGGCATAAATATATTGTGACGCTACAGTAAGAATACCAATAGTTTTAAATTTTTCTTTGAGTGAGACTCTTGTCTTTAACTGGTAAATGGCCCTAACTGCCCGTTTCTGCAATATAAAAATATTTTGGATACCAGCAGCTCTACCCCATAACAATATGCCATATGACATAACACTATGAAAATAACTAAAATAAACCAATCTAGCCGTATCGACATCGGTCAACCTACGAATCTTCTTAACGGCATAAGCAGCTGAGCTAAGTTTCCCTGAGAGATATGTAACATGCGCACCCCATTGTAACTTCGAATCAAGTGTTAATCCTAGAAATAATGTGGATTCAGTTGTTTCGAGTACATCGTCATTTAAAACTATGTTAGGACCAAGGTTTCTGACATTAGGCAGAGCAAACTTAACACATTTTGTTTTTTTGGCGTGCAGTACTAGATTGTTTACATTAAACCATTTAGTCACTTGAATGAGTGCACTGTTTATTTCGTTAAAGTGCTCCTTATTTCTATCTTCTTTAAATATCAAAGAAGTATCGTTAGCAAACAGTACAACGTCACAAATGTTTCTCAAGTAAAAAGGTAAATCGTTTATGTAAACAAGAAACAATCCTTATTATAAATATAAACCCAAAAATGTAATAAATAATGAAAATATAAAACTATACTGGGATAGAGATATTATTACAGGTAAAACCACTACAAATAATAGACCAGATATAATTTTAACACTGAAAGTTTCTAAATTAACTTATTTAATAGACATTGCAATACCTGACTCAGAAAATATAAGAAAGAAATACACAGAGAAAATACAGAAATATATTCCCCTTGCTGACGAAATCCGGCAAATCTGGCATCAACATACGGTTAAAATTATACCCATCATCATCTCGTCAACAGGTATAATCCCAAAATCTCTACATGCATCATTAAAAGAATTAGGTTTACACAAAAATTTATTTATGTCACTCCAAAACTCCGTTATCATTGATACATGTTCCATAGTTCGGCGATTCCTGACATCCATCACACAGACACCGACAACGCTACACAATGAACTAACCCACTTGACTTAGGCCCGTGATAGGTTCATCATATTTACGAGCATATGCTGAGATTTTTTACAAGACGTAAACCATAATAATAATAATGTTTATTTGACAAGTAACAGAGACTCAATATGTTAGTAAAACCTTAAGAACTATGTTAGTTCTTTTTTCATTTTATTTATATCACCCCATGTGAGATGGCATTGCAGTGGTTCACATACTTGCAATCCAGCCTGCTAGCTATCATTTTCAGGATACTGTTGGAGCTGGCCCGCACCCTGCGCATCAAAGAAGCACACCTCGTTCGCATTGTAGCGTAAAAGCAGTTTATATGTGCATCCGCGAACATCCCCGATGCGCTGCAGAAACGAGGCAGCCCCACCAATACCCTGAAAGCGTTGTTGTATTGGATACGGAGGGCGTTGTACGATCGTTGGGCACATCTAGCCCACAGGCTGCACGTATAAAATGACGTACAATATGCTCGAAACAACGTAATTTTCACTTTAAGTGAGCAGCGTGCAAACCTGCGAGCTAGCATGTTCGCCCTTACCGACAAAGCCCTCCGCTCACGCTCAATATCGAGACCGTCACTGAGGTCTGGAGTCAATATACGACCAAGATATTTAAAGGAGATGTACCATTTGGCTATACATTATGGGCCTGGCACGGCCAAACACAACACCATGTGTGTTTTAAAGATAAATGACTACTCTATTAACCTGTATAATTTCTTTTTAAATAACTTTTGGTGGAAATAAGATACGAGATATTTGAAATGGAAATTATTCCGCAACTGAATATACCTCAAAATTGAATTTTAACATAAATATAATACCTAGATGTAAATAAAAGTATGTCTTTGCGTCTTAAAGAACAAAAACTACATAAAGAGTGGCCAATAATAATGAATAATCACCTGTGTACTAGGGAACCTCGTACTATGTATACTCGTCCAAAAAAGCTAACCACAATCACAAACACCGCTGCATATTCTTAGCATGGGTAGAAGGTACTGATCATTATTATTGAATTTATATTCAATTACATTACATTAAAACCGTACGAAAACACCAATAAATCAGAGCACAATATTTACGATACACAGTAGCAACACGAATGACATAACAGATAAAAAAAGTGTTGCAAATGGTTTGAAAAAATATTTCTACTATCGATTAAAAAACAAAACTATTTTTACCGATTAATCATTATGCAATGTATAATAAATTATATATTTCTTGATTCTTTTTACAAATATACTTATAAAGTAAATAAAATATATTGTTTTCTAATATAGTAATAAAAATATTATTTCCTTAAAACAATTTCTGCCTACCATACTTCATTTTATTTTTAATGCTGGCAACATAAGACATTCATCCGCTATTACCATAGCTTATTCAAAATAATTAATCTTTAAAAACTAAATTCTTTCACCGATACTCTATCAAGAAACGAAAACGATGTCAAATTTTTAAAAATTATATGTTTAATTTCAACGATTCACAACTTTCTGGCCGCTACAGGCCGTATTTGGTCTTTCTCCTTTAAATACTCTTTGTAGTGGAGTCTCATTGAGTAACACTGGTGGTACATATCCCGGACTACTCCCAGCCTCAAAGACCATGATCTCCGACTTATTGGAGTTGTACCTTAAGCCATGCGATTTGGCATACTCCTCACATTTGGCGACCAACTTTCTGAGACCACAAATTGTAATACCTAACAATATCTCACCACGGAATGAATTATATACAAGCTTCATCATATCAGCCGATAGACGTATGCTGGACATCGGCCTTCCCCAAGGCTCTCCACATAGACCAATCTTGAGCCACCCGCATCCATCCGCTGCCCGCGATCTCTATAGGATCGTCGGTCAGCTTATGGATTATGTACCTCTGCTGCGATATTCTATATGTATAAGGTTGAAAGAAAAAAAGTTGGACTGTAGTGTAATACATAAATATTTATTTTAAATTACAACATTTTCACGCCAAAGGAAAGTTCAAGCTCAGAAAGGATATTTTGTGAGTGCATTTTAAAGTAATGTATGATTAATATGCAATATTTCTACCGTGTGTATACGTGTATGATATTAATAATATTATAAATAAAACGACGCTTAAAGCGCTGCTTCCGTGAATTTTCTAAAACATATATGAATCTGTGAATATTCATAGTTTTACACAAATAACTTTTATATTTCCTATAAAATTTCGCTTTGAGGTGTATGTTTTTTATTTTATCTGTGACTGGCTGAGCAGTGTGTAATAACTGTATGCGCCTTTCAGGATCTGAAACAAATATTCAAATTAAAATTTACAACATTTTATTTGATTATTTACTTATATTCAAATTAAAACATAGATTTTTTTTTATTATTTACATTTCGCTTTAAGGCTAGATAGAGATTTTCCATTGAACATCAGTTTCGCCGAAATATAAGTGTCGGAATGCTTTTAATGAAAATACCTAGTTCAATTTTTAGAACATATTTTGGAAGCTTTATTTTTATTATTGCGTATATTTTGCCCGACTTTGTTATGTCTAATACTATAGAAAACACACGTGCAGACGGCTCACCTGATGGTAAGCGAATACCGTCGCCTATAGACACAAGCCACACCAGATGAGTTACAAGTGCGTTGTATGAGGGAGAAAGTAAATGATATGGGGCCTCCGCTACTCTCACTCACCGAACGAAACGCAACATTACTATTACTGTTTTGTGAGAAAACACTATTTTCCCGGTCGAGCCGACCCATTCATGCTAAAATCAGCAAACTCTTAATACCTAGAAAACAGTCCTCTGTATGACAGTCTGTTAGTTGTTCACTAGGCTATTTCTATTATCATCATCACAGTCTTCCGCAGTCCACTGCTAAACAAAGGACTAAGGCACATTTCTGTTTTAATAAAAAATAACTTCACGCTAAAATGCGTCGAGTGTTATGGGTACGATTGCCACGCGTGACAACATTTTATAGTTTATATGATCCATAAATTGTTGTTTCGAGTCTGGGTAGTCATTGTGTCCAATGGTTGCATGTTTGTAATTGTAAAGTTCCCCGCGATACAGAATTTATTCTTGGGGGGTGATTTGCCTTCTAAATCAGAATAAAATAATAAAAAATCTTATAAAAATACAACAGATACATAAATGCACGCCTTTTTTCCGTCGGGGTAGGCGCCACTACAAATATACAACTTACACTAATAAAAGTAGCCACAGTCAACTTAGTGAAAGGCCCTGCGGAGAACACCACTCCCTTGTTCAGCTGAGCCGTCAGTATGTACAGGCTCTTACGGAACTTGATGTCTGCTTTCCACCAGGTACTCTCGTATGGACCCATCATCACGTCTTGACTCTGGAAGAAGAATGTGAGTTAAACCGCCTTTATAATCAACTTGTTTCTGAAAAAAGATTAAGTTAATACTAAGTCCGACTTCGGCAAAAAATTATTAAAAACCAAGTGGTAAGGCATTTATTCAAAGTTGAAAATAATAATTGTGTATGTATTTTAGTACGTGAAAAATTAAACGTTTTCTCTTTTCAGTATTTCCGATGAATATTATACTTATTATTATATAATTAACTAGAGGACCCGTGCTGCTCCACAGCATATTTTAATATTATAAAAAAAGCTCTTACATATAGGTATGATGAGTACATTGTAGCCTTATCTAATAAGTAAAAAGATGATATTCTAGCAAAAAAAAAAAATATATCACAAAACTTCTTTTCTCACAACATTGGCTTTGCGTTGCACCTTAGGTATCGTGAAATTTCCACCTTGGCATTAGAAAGAAAGAAAGAAAGATAAATTTTATTGCTGCTAAAGAAACACAAGTCACAAAAAATACATTAAATACAATCAAGAAAACAGTAAGGGTTATATATACGTATACTAGACAAAAAGAAACAAATAAAAACAAACAATAGTGGGAAATATCATAGAATAAGTATACAGCTGATATTGTGTCTCACGAAGCAACAACCAGGAAATGCATTACTGAATGGTTTGCCGCGCAATAGGGATTTAAATAATATGTATAACTGAACATTGACGAAAGAAAGTTCTTCAATATGACTGTGCTGCCCTACCATTCTTTCCATTAGGACATTGTAATGTCCTTCGTCCAGGTGCCCAGAAAAAAGCAAGTTATGAACAATTTCGCCAGTACCATAGTCAGTAATCGTATTACTGTTTTCCAGGTGAACTCCGAATTGACACTCGGGATATAGCTCACTTACACTCTTAAGTTCAGCATACCCTGCGTACTATCTATTGGCACCCATCACACGTTTGTAATCTGTTGCATTTGTAATGGTCTGGCCAAATGCTTCGTCCCCAACAATGAAGTTATAATATATACATCCCACTTATTGACTATGTTATCAACAGTGGCCAAACGAATTTCATAATGTTTATTCTCACTTCCATATAAACAATAAGAAATTGCGCGGAATAAGCAATTACCGTCACCAAGAATGGAAATCACTTGAAAATAAAATTGTTGATGGTAGAATTAATCAAATCTGAACCCGTTACCACCCGTATTTTTAGCAGTAGGGAGGACCATCCGGTACCAAACACAGGGCCATCATTGACCAAGATTCTTTGTTCAAACTTTCTCTGAGCATTTTCAATTTCCTTCCAAGAACCATCATTATAATTGAAAACACAACTACTCACAAAAAATACGCTATTAAAACAGAAACTTAAGTAACTAACTTAGCTAACTTCACTTTTTTCTTTATCTGTCAAAATTAAAAATATAGACAAACGACTTTTTTTATAAGTAAGAAAATAGGTTTTATTTCTGTTATCCAGCTAAATATGTCTGTGAGAAGCACGACTTATTTTGTTTTGTGTATGGGTGTGATTAATCCATCATAATTTAGAAATGTAATAATGACGTTTATAATTTTGGAATGGTAGCTTTGGTAGCAATCGTAAGTAATATTGCTACCAAAAAAAACTACAATATATGCCAAAAATACCATTTCTACCAAAACTACTATTCCTACCAAAAATAATTTTCCTATCAAAACTACTATTCGACTAACACTATCATATCTTCCATTTTTTTAAATTACCATTTCTACCAAAACCGCCGGAGTTGTGAAAAGTACCTTATCTATACTCATATATATATATACTCAATAGTACCTTTGTTCTCTAAACTACTATTCTTACCAAAACTACAATTTCTACCATAACTACCACTTGTAATAATATAATTATATGACAATTTATTTTTTTTAATAATTTAATAATCGTCCGAAGAAAGTCCGTAATTTAAAAACACGAAAAATCTGTCCACCCAACATTAAGGGTTAACTGGTAACATTCGGGGAATATTACCTGCCATCAGCGATAATTCACTATAGTGATAATTTGACCACCATCGGATATAATTTTACACATCACCACACTCAAAGGAGGCATAACGTTTTTTCCTGGCAGTTACGGCAAAGAACTTATTAAATGCCATAAAAATATTTTTGAATGTAGAACCGCCCATGTAGAGAGAAAGCAATGGAATCTTAAGAAATTTATAGGAAAATATTGAAAAATAAGTTCAATGTCCACACCTATCTTCTTTCAAACATACACAATTTAAATGACCATACCATCAAACGAAAGAGCTCTTTTCAGCGCGTGTTTTAGGCCTATAACGAAACACCTACCTCAATGAGAACCAGATATATAGAAGCTGAAAGTCATTGACTACAGCTACGAAAACGTAAAAAATGTATGGGAGAAAACTGTTTTTGCATGTAACTTGATGAAAGTGCAAGTTAGGTAATTTCTAATGCTTGATGACAAATCTATGCAGCGAGAGCTTTCATTTAAAAAAAAATCATGCGAATCAGTTGCTTAGAACGGGCTGGCCGACTCGTATTATAAAACACAAATTCTTTTAATATATAGATATTATATTTTGATAAAATACATTTTACTTTGAAGACGCCATTTTGAATTTAAGATGAGGTATCGTTGAAAGCGTTTCTTTTATTTTGTTTATGTATCCGCTCAAGGTAACCGCTCTAATTTGACATTTTCCGCTAAAGCATCACGCGGTCGTTATCTGACCACCCGCGAAGCAAGGCCACTTGCCGTGCTACCTTAATCCTAACCTTACGACTCGTCACTCGGGTGTAGATATTTGAAATGATGTTTTTATGAAAGAAGATTAAATAAGCTTTATATTAATGTTTAAATGGTGACTGAATGACGGAATGTTTAGTTTATGCGATCCGCCGAACTTGATCCTATTGTAAACAATGTCGTCTATCGACGACCTACTCGCCATTTTTGTTTGTCATGATAACAATATGGGTTATAAATTGCTTACTTTTGTTATTTTGTATACCTGGTGGTATAAGCTTTACAATAATATAAAATTATAGCAACGCTTGCTTAGAAAATTATTTAAATGTCAGCATTTGAAATTTTGTATATTTCGCTGTCGTTGCATGTTGCGCGCGGGGCGTAATTATGGATTCAAAACATCATTGTAAACAAATTATATAATTATATTTGATATTTTTATGTTTTAATTGTGAATGAACTAATTAATTATAAAATAACAGCAAAAAAATAAACAAATATTGTGTAATAATTTAATTCAAGAGGCTATATTCATTCAATTACCGAAAAAACAGCATTTATTTTTTATTGAAAAAAATATATAGATAAGGTGACATTTCTGCTATGAATTATTGTTTTATTATGAGTATATAAATAAACCTATCATATGATATATAATACTCCTATAATTCATGAGATATTGGCTTTCGAAAATTTTGGCGGGTATGGCGGTTATTTTTGGTGGGAAAAAGTAAACAATTGTGCAAAGTCCAATAAGAATAATTCTTATCGGATATAGTTTTTTAATTGGAAATCTAGTTGAAAAGAAACTTATGTAGGTTTGAAGCTGATATGTAACAAGAAAACATGTTTGAAAAAATCAAATACGAAAATTGGCGGTATTTAACAATCATTTATATTTTATATTTTTTTATGTTTAAAATTAAAATGTTTCTTTCGATTATATTTATTTCTTCTGAAAATAAATTAAATTGCCTTTCTAACCGTGTACAATACCTCTCATAATAAAAAAACTACGAGAAATATGAATATGTTAGAAATATAATAGCGCCCTCGAAAATGGCGGGAAAATATTATACCGGGCGCGCTTTATACCGCCCTTGCGTGGGTTTTAAGTATACTATTTGGTGTTAATTAATATCATTCGAAAGCTTATTTAATTACGCGTCTTTTGATATACAATATTACCTTAATAAATAGAAATATCACCATTCTTTCAACGAAAATATTACGCGCCCGTCCTTAGCTCGAAAGCCTAGCCTCGAAAGTGGCCAAAATACATCAGTAAAAGACTTTTAGGGCTATATTTATTTAGGTATCTATTTCATCTTAGAAGCAATTAGTAGCGCCAAAGTCAGATCTCCTAAAATTTGCTATATCGAGTTTGCGAAGCCTAAGTAGTTGGTAACGTTGTGATACAGAATATTAGTTAGAACATACTCACGGCGAACCAAACGTCATTACTATGCCAGCAGTAAATAAACAACTGTGCCACACCGAACACCAGGTACTCTGTCGTCAGGAACCTCTGCAGAGGACTGGTCTCAATCTGCAAACAAAATAACAAGTGTTATTAAGGCAAATGACTTAGCCAATATTGCCTGCATTTGCCTGCAACTAATATACACAAAAAAGCAAAAAAAGTGTCTCAAGAAAAATAAGGGCTGTGCTTGCTCCCAATTGATATCAGTTACTCATTTTCTTATTATTTTAATTATCCTCCGACATCTTGCTTTTTAATCATTTGTATAATATTCTCTTTTATTCTGTGGAACAATATTTATGTACTAAGCGAAAGACCGTTCTAAAAAAGACTATGGTGTAGGTACTCTGATTTTAAAATGCAACTATATGGCACACTTTTTGTTTTCTGCCAGTAAATTAACCGTCCTCCCCGCCCAGATTGTTCTATGCAGTGTCATTGGCTGCAGGGAAACAACACGGGTTGTCTCAGTAGAAATTTGATAAATAATAAAAAAACATACTTTTGTCTATATTTGTCCAGCAAACACCTCATAGTTCCAGGTTCCAGCATTAGGCATCGCCATCAGGCAAAATTAATGGATATATCCTCGAGTGTTTCATCTCCTACCTTTTTAGGTTTTGAGCTCCTTCATAAGCTTGTTAAAAATACTTACCGTAATTTGGTAAGCTGTAACACAAAGCATCACCGAGCAGACGAACATGTACAGCAACATAATTGGTGACAAACACGAGTCGAATAGTCGAGCGTACCTGAAACAAAATTACTCATTAAACTAGTCATCATCATCGTCCTTTTTTTTTGTGTCGGGTTGGAAAATCCTCATGGAGTCCCTCCGCCCCGGGGGAAGGGTGAAGGGCACTGTCAGACTCTTACTGAATAAAAACCAACCCGTGTTCCTCATGTACCCATGTGTCGGAGGGTCGGGTATCACCGAAGCATTCCTCGCTACACCCCGACGGGTATTGGCATAAAAACCCCCTTGGTGGAGGATGAAGGTGTTGGGCTCCGCCGCCAAAACTCCCAGCGGCCGTAGAAGATAGGGAGGACGGCAACGCAATACCGCATCTCATCTTCCCCTGCAGCCCCACCGCGACACAACGATGGTGCGCCCCCGTTTGGTCGCGGGAGATAGGGCGCGCGGCAACGCAACACCGACAGGCCTCTCCTACCACGACTGCGCCCGACTGCAAGAGACAGAAGAACTGTCCTTCGCACCTGCACCTTTGGGCGCATACTGCGCAGGCCTCCTTCAAGCCCACGCGGAGCGTCCCCTCCCGGGATCTCGCTTAGCTTCATCGTGGGTGACCTAACAACGGTTACTGAGCTCACCAAGACAAGGTGGAAATCCCATGGGGGGGATCATCATCGTCCTTACGTTATCTTGATGGCACCCAAGACTTCTCGCCTTAGAGTCTCCGGTCCATCTACTAGTCTAATCCGATTTGACAGAATATAAGCTTTTGCACAGAGCTACTGCCATTTGACCTCCGCATACCAGAAGGATTTACACCAGCTCCATCAAGCTATTATATTAGGCTTATTAATCTATTTTAATACTAGCTTCCACTTTTGACTTGGAGCATAAAGTTTGGAGTGGCAGCCATGCACCAGACGTCGTAGCAGAGGTAGGCCTTAATCATGTTAGAATCGCAGGCAGTAGATGGATGCGGGTGGCTCAGGAACCACCAAGTAGAGAGCCTTGGGGGAGGCCTATGTCCAGCAATGGACTTTTTTCGGCTGATATGATGATGGTGATGATAACTTGTTAAAATATATATTGATTTTATATAACTTTCATTTAGTATTTACGTTATTAAGTCAGTCAGCCAAAGGCAGCGATAGCCTAGTGGAGATACCAACAAACTTGGCAGTTTGTTGGTATCTCCTGCATGGCTGCAGAGGGTATCAGGTTCGGATCCACGGCGTGCACCAATGACTTTTCGGAGTTATGTGCGTATTGAATTGAAGACCTTGCAGCAAAAGGGGGGCAGATCCAAATTTTAGCCATTTCTCTTTTTTTCGCCTACAATTTGAACAAAAAATAGAGCTATTGTTTGATGCATGAACGAGGCAAATCCGACGGAAAACAAGCGCATAACATAACACATATCTTCACGCCTTTTATCCCCGAAGGGGTAGGCAGAGGTGTATTACACACCCACACTTCGCCAGATATGTTTCGGTCCCAATGTAATAGGGGGCGAGCCTATTGCCATCTACCGGGCACATTATTTAGCGAGCGATAATTAACATTTTGAATACACACATAACTTCGAAAAGTCAGAGGAGTGTGCCCGAGGTACCTGGGGATCGAACCCGAGACCATCGTCTCGGCAGTCCGTTACGTACACCACTGGGCTACCGCCGTTACGTACACCACTGCACTACAAGCGCGTTGTAACAAAATTAGGATCTGCCACCCTATTCCGTTTGGTGCAAGAAGGGAGCAGGTCCGGACCTGCCTCCTTCTTGCAACAAATGAATAGGGTAGCAGATCCTAATTTTGTGAACTTGTAACATATAAATACAGAAAAGATACAATTCAAGAAATCTCAATATCGCCTTTTTCAATACAGTAAAGACCACATTGACACTATCGCAGTCAGTGTTACAACAGGAACGCCTGTATTTGATTATTTTCCCATAATGCGAAATGCCCAAGCCAACCTATCCGTTTTGCCTCAGAAACTGCTGTATGATCATACATTGCCGTTGAAAAAGGCTAAATACAAAGATGTTATGCAGCTGGTAAAGAACTACGTTCCACCAAACAAACTGTATTTCTACAGGGCCCTTAAAAGTGAAACTGTTGGACCGACAGATGACATTTCTAGCGAAGACGACGATGATCAAGCTGAAGTTGGCCTTTAAATTTTTAATTTTTGTTAAACTTTCGTTCATGTTTCTTTTCCTTTTGATTGCTTGATATTTATCATCATATCAGCCAAACGACGTCCACTGCTGGACATAGGCCTCCCCCAAGGTTCTCCACACAGACCGGTCTTGAGCCGCCCGCATCCAACCTCCTCCCGCGATCTTGACAAGATCGTCGGTCCACCTTGCGGGGGGCCTACCTCTGCTGCGTCGTCCGGTACGTGGCCGCCACTCCAGAACTTTTCTGCCCCAACGGCCATCGGTTCTTCGAGCTATGTGCCCTGCCCACTGCCCCTTCAGCTTGGCTATCCGGAGAGCTATGTCGGCGACTTTGGTTCTACTGCGGATCTCCTCGTTTCTGATTCGATCTCGCAGGGAAACTCCAAGCATAGCTCTCTCCATCGCCCTCTGAGTGACCTTGAGCCTTCTGATAAGGCCCATAGTGAGCGACCACGTCTCTGATCCGTAAGTCATCACTGGCAACACACACTGGTCAAAGACTTTCGTCTTGAGACACTGCGGGATATCGGACGAGAAGATATGTCGTAGCTTCCCGAACGCTGCCCAACCGAGTTGGATTCGACGATTGACCTCCTTCTCGAAGTTGGACCTACCTAATTGGACTACTTGTCCCAGGTAGATATACTTGTCGACAACTTCGAGCGTAGAGTTCCCAACCTGAATAGGAGCAGGTACAACATGGACGTTCGACATGATTTTCGTCTTGTCCATGTTCATCTTAAGACCTACTTGTTGGGAGACTCTACAGAGGCCATCGAGCATTGTGCCTAGGTCTTCCATGGTCTCAGCCATGACTACGATATCGTCTGCGAATCGAAGGTGAGTGATGTACTCGCCGTTGATGTTGATGCCGAGTCCATTCCAGTCCAGAAGCTTGAAAACATCCTCCAGCGCAGTGGTAAACAGTTTCGGGGATATGACATCCCCCTGTCTCACCCCTCGCTGGAGTTGAATAGGTTTCGAACTCTGGTCCTGGAGGCGGACTGACATAGTGGCGTTTTCATACAAACACTTGCTTGATATTTCACGTGCAGATTAATAGTTCTTTAAATAAAAAAATACTTATATTGATGTGTTTTATTGCCTAAAGTATAAAATAGGATCATAGTTTTCTTTACTTTTGGAGCAAAACGGAGGCAGGTCCAAATTTTAAAAAATCCTAGTAATTCTAAAACTTATTTATTTACCTTAAAAACCTTTGTAAGATACGTGAATATGTTTATATTATACCATACTATATAATTTTAATATTTAAGTGTCACAAATTAATTAATAAACTCTTTTTTTTAAATACCCGAAAGTTTTGAAAATTGGACTTGCCTCCTTTTTGCTGCAAGGTCCTCAATTGTTAATTATCGCTTGTCCCGTGCCTCGGAGAGCACGTTAAGCTGTCGGTCCCGGTTGTCATGAAGATCTTTGACAGTCGTTATAGGGCGTCAGTACCTTCTAACTAAACTGACACTAGTCGAAACCATAGAATATCGCTATCCCTTCGGGTTGCGGAGGGCAGACAAGCAGTCGCTCCGTGGAAAAGCTAATATTCAGCCAAATCCGGTTAGACTAGTAAGCGGACCCCAGATTGAAACTGGGATAACGCTAAGAGGATGAAGTCAGTCAGCCATATCTTTAAACTACTTATTTATAGACAGATCATATACATAATTAGATAACTAAGAAGTCTCTATAGGGTTAAACTATTAACTTCCTAAAACTACTACTCCAACAACCTAAAATCACCACCCACATCCATGTTATTAATCAACCGAAATTCACAGCAAACTTTAGAAACTTAACCAGAAATTATTCCCTCAATAATAATTATTTACAGCCAACCGACTTCCTATTCGTAACTCGCGAACGAACATCTTACCTCTGGGGTAAGGGCGGTTTCAAACTAGACTAGTGTATTATACGCGCGTATGAGCTCGTTTTTGGAAGCGCATGTAGACGCCTATAGGCGCGCCTTTTTTTTGTATAAGGGTGAGCCGTTAGAATAGGTCAGAATCCATGTTGACACTGACAAGATGTCATTACCGTTTCCACTAAACTCGCCGAAATATACCCGTTTACGCGAGTCTGGTTTTTTGAAGCGCGTAATGTAGCGTGCGTGTAAGCACGTATGCTGAAACGACCGTACACGCGCGAAAAAATACGCAAATCTAAAACCACCCTAACTCGCGAACGAACATCTTACTTCTGGGGTAAGTCAAATGTAAACAAAGTTACACAAAATTTATCGTCCACATAAACCGAGCAACTTAGATTGACTTTGGAGAGGTTAATTTCGATTTTGAACACACATTCACTGTAAATACTGTTTTATTAGTTACGCGTTTTAAGTTTGAGATGGAGTGATTATTTCGAGAGATACTAAATTGCGTAGAATTAACTAATTCTAGGCAATTTAGTATACATATTTAGTGTGGAGTAGTAACTTTCATGAGTCAAATGAAGAGGCTTTTTTTAGTAGTAGAGCTTGCTGATTTTTGTATGAAAGGCTGGCTTGACTGAAAAAGCACTACCCTCTCGCAGAATGTGGACGAAAAGTAACAGTATCTAATATATTGCATTTCGTTCCATGGCCGGAGGCCGTACCATCTTGCCTTTTTCATGTCCATTTTCTATACAGGTCGACAACACACTGATGACTGCTCTGGTGTGGCTTCCAGCTATTGGTGTCCAGGGCGGCGATAATCGCTTATCATTAGACGAACTCTCTGCTCGTGTACCACATATTACATAAAAAGACGTTCAGTCACATAGACCATTCTAGAGTTCTTTCTGAATTCCATCCGTAATATTTCTGAATAAATTCGCGGTGGGCTCCGAAGTGGTTGTCTATTCCAAGGAATACGAGTTTCAAAACTCAGCTTCCTTAATTATGTTGAACCTTGCACAATGGTGATAAAGGAGTGGGGGTGAGGATGGTAGTAATACCATAAAACAGTTTTGATAAGTTTTTTCACCACTATGATGGTGGTGAAAAAACTTATAAAAACCGATTTTAGCCGATAGATTATACCATAACAATGGGACGCAATGACCTTAAAACTTACTTGCACAATTCCACGTGTCTTCTATGAAAGTCTTTCATTCTATTTAAAGCGACTGAATCGTCAACGGGATTATATTCCTCTCCAAACATTTGGCTACAGTCTATCCGAAGCAACTCCAACTCTGCTCTAAAGAATACCATTATCACCATAGCATTTGTATCGAACGAAGTTATCCAACCCCCTCCATATATCGCAGCATAACTTTGATACACCGAAGCCGCTAAATATCCTCCCATACTATTCTTATCAAATGGTACCCAAGAGCTTACGACTTGTAAGTAAGACTCTGTACCATTTTTTACGTTCATCCTATAGGTCTCAGAGGAAAAATACTTGAAGATTGGCTGAGCCATCACAATAACAACAGTCGTGTACATTAAAGACCAATATAGATAAGTTATCTTTCGACAGTACTTCGTAAAAGCAGCTATGATTAAGTTTTTTTTCTCGTTGCTTGTCGTCCTTTGATATAGGTCCGCCCTTGTCACATATTCGATAATGCTCTTCCAATATTTTTGCCATAATAAAAATGTCGTCACTTTACAAACGCTGACAGTTGCCAACATTGTAATTTTCAAGTTATTCAGCAGTAAATTTATGTCGGATTTGACGAACCACACGTCTATGTATTCCGTAGCTGTGAATATTGTTACCAATATATGCATGAGTATGTAAAAATATCTTTTCCAGACATTATCCGGCAGTAATAGGCCCCAGAATTGTAAAGCTTTCACATTAGGGCCTAATAGTGGCTTCTTTGGGTTTTCCAATTTGGCCAGAATTTTTCTCCACATCTTATCTGATCTAGTGGATGGACCAGATTGGAATAATGATGCGCCTTATTACACGCTTTCAAAGACGAACATAATTACATGATTCGTAAGAATAGAGGTGGGAAAAGTGCTGTTATGAATATCGATTTCCACTAGAGTAGTTTTAGTGTGGGGTTTTCATATGTTGATGAGAATTTTTAGTTAGATCGTGATGATACTGATAAAAATAATTGAGATAGCTTAAGCTTAAATAATCTGGGTATAAATATAGATTGTACGAGTATGGGAGACGAAAATACTCCAATGAAAAAATCTTAATCTCGAATACCTTTTGACGTCGAAAGATGATACGCTAATACGATGGCACTTTGTAAGGATTTGTGTTTCATGTGTAAATTTACAATCATAAAAATAGTAATAAGAAATAAAAGTCGTGTGAAATTAAATGAGTATTTTTAGTTCTGTTCTGAAGATTAGTGTAGGTGAAAACAAAACTGGGTATAGAAAAAGGAATTATTATTATCTAATTTATTCATCATCACCAACTCTGAATACGAACTGTCCAACTGCAAGGCTCGGACCTCTTCCCACTATGAGCAGCATACAGGGTTCACCACGACAAAACGTGGGTTGGTAGACATCACTTGTCTTAAAGAACATTATAGAGAACCTCATTCAAGTTTCCGCACGAACATTCAGGTTTTCTCACGATGTTTTCCTAACAAAATGATTAGCAAACGAAAAATAACTAAACTAAACGCACGACACGCGCGTATCTTCAAAAAGTTTCACCCGGTTCTTTTTACCAGCTTTTTCACTTCACGGCTTATTTGCGTCTGCCATCAAAGGTAATTGTGTTGATCAATCATATTTAGTTGACAGTTACGACACGTTAATTTATGGCATTTTACTATCCCGCAAAGACAAAACTGATATTTCAAATCATCATCTATCTAGCGTTATGCCAGTTGCTACCCGGGGTCCGCTAACTAGTCTAACCAGATTTGACTGAATATTAGCTTTGCCACAGAGCGACTTTCTGTCTGACCGTCGGTTTCATGGCACCAGTAGGTCAAATTGTTGACAAGAACAGCGAGACTTAAGATCCTTCTATATTTGAGACGACTTACCGAAGGTAATACTTGAAGTACTTTCTCTAAAATTGTTGCCTGTAGCTTAAAATTTACACGAAAACTTTTACTTTTTATAATCCTTCCATTTTCACAGATCATAAGGCAGAAAATATTTTTTATCTTGTTGTGTCCATAAGCAGTGGAACGGCGACAAATTTTATGATGGAGGTACTTTCCACCGGAATGATCTTCATGAGCTGTTTTCATAGCTAGCTGAGAAACTAAGCTTTTGTAAAAAAAAATATTGGCTTATTCTGAAAACTACGCTGGTACTTCGTTTTAGAGAGGTTTTTTATAGAGATAGTAATTTCGCTAATCAATAAAAATATGTCTTTCATGTGAATGTGTACATTCTAAATATGAAGTTAACATTACCTTTTGGTTTAAGAGAGGCATAGATTTTCATAGAGAAAGCAATGTAACTAACCAATATAAATATGTCTTTTATGTGAATTTTTATATTCTGAATATTAGATGAAAATAAAACATAATTTTTGAGTTATGCACATCACTATAAAGAGTCAGAAGCAGAAAATACATTGACACTAGTCTATGTAATAGAATATAATTGTTCGCTAAGTTGTGAATGCTAGTAGACTGTCTTGTTTTATAAAAACTGATCTGTTAAAAGCAGACACTCCAATTTCAGGCTATTTTGTACAAATATTGTAAATAGTCATATATACTAGTGAATTAAAACTTTAGCATACGATTATTTAGGTCTCTGCTAGTCAATCAACAAGACAGTTACATGATTGGAACATAATTATTCGCACAAAACATTTTTATTTCAAAATCATGCTATTTGCAAATCATTTTAAAATATGTCGAATAAATATTAGCTGTTCTTTCTGCAGTAGCAACTATCCATAAAAAAACCTACGGATTATTGTAAGATATGACATTTTCTAAGATTACTTTAGTTAAAGCCATTATGCCGGTTAGGAACATGATTTTTTACTTATTTCTTGCTTGAACTCGGTCAAAGCAGGCACGTGATATACCAGGTAGGGAAAACGCGGACCTTACGCAAATCAAACTTCTGGGTGCCTGGTTTTATACCCGGAAAGCAGGCTCAAATCTTCAAGCTGAAAAATGTCAGGAACAGTCAGAGAAATCTAAATATATTTTAAGAAATTACTCCAAGAAAATTCTTACCCAGCAACCGAAAACTTAGCAAGTTTAATTTACTCGTAAAATTATGTTATACCAACATTACAATGAAAATATTATTTTCTTAAATCTCAAAGTTTCTCGTATCACAGTATACTTGAGTATAATTTATTACTAAAGTAATAATAAATCATTACTTTTTATGTTCCTAGTTAAAATATTTTCGGGATCTTGTAAAAATTTATGGTTGTAAACTATGCTTGTTGAGTTTACTTTTGGATAAATAGATTCGGTACTTTATTTAGTTGATATTTTTGGTACAGAGTTTTTGGGCCCATGCTACTGAAATGCTCATCAGATTTTTGAGAAATTTCTGTGTTTATTTGGTAGTTGTGAGAATAGGTCGTAAAGTATATATTTATATTATAATGGTGATTTGGGTGTTTACATATTTATATATTTTTTAGAACTTTTATACAGCAGATAGCAGGCAAAACGTGTTTTGCTTCAGCTAGTAGTATTTAAGCGTAATGTCTTCTCCACTAATCATGTTTCTTTCCAGACAATTTAACATGTTTGTAGCTCTTATAGATGATTTTAAATAAATATGGTACATAAAAATCATCTCAATTACTTCAAATAGCGCTTGCATATTTTGTAAATAATTATTTGAGCAAACAACCTAATGACGGTTTACGGTTGTTGATTAAAATACCTTGTGCGCTTTCTAATATTTGTTTTAAAATAATTACTGGCAGCTCTTCATTTAGTAGCACACCGTCCGGTTGGCGTCGGCAAACCTCAAAGTGTATGATATGATGCTGGATAGTACATAGCTTATGTCTCAGATTAAATAGAAAAGTGAATACATCTTATATATTTCTAAGTATATACACATCTGTAAATATAAAAAATTGCCATAATCGTCTTATTTGAAGATAGTTAACTATCATGATCACTAGATCCGCGAACATGGCGTTTGCAACAGTACCAAATACTGATAGGTAGGTACTCGAAGCAAAGTAAAAAATATTCCGAAAGGCATTTAAAAAATCGTCTCCAAGTCATACCACTAAGAAATCCAGGCAGAAAAAAATTAACGTATCGATCGAATAATAAGTTTTATCCCACCTCTACTAATTAAGATAAAATAATGCGACATATATCACGATATTCAAAGGTGTCAATTGTGCGAAGTCACATAGATTTTTCATCAACTAATTATATATTAGCAAGCAGCAATTACAGTTGGAAATGTATGAAATTATATTCGTAATGACTTAATTCTCTAACAATTATGTTAATAAGTTCCTCTGCATATTTGTTTGTGATATACTCCAGAACGAATACAATGTACTGATTTGCATGCTGATTTCTCTTGAGGACAAAGGACAGTTTTTTAACTTGCAACCGGATAGGGGGTTTGAGGTAGACACCCGCTAAGGAAAGATTATTTGTATATCCATTAAGGGGGTAAAATAGGAGGTAAGAGTTTAATGCGGGAATGCCGCGGGCTCCTGCTAGTGAAATAAATAACAACCATATCCACATTACATAACAATTTCAGACGACATTTCAAAGATACAACAATTTTCATATAAATTCTTACTACTTTAACGATATTTCCATCAACCATTAATTACACCTTACTAAACCTACCAAATCTAATAAAAATGTTCCAACCAACGGGAGTGTCTTTTGAAAAAAAAGCTTTTGCCCAACAATTAGTGTAGATTAGTGGCAGGTAGAAATGATTGGGCCCTTAAGAGACTTTAATGAGAAAGTCGTTAGGAGAGCGCGTGACCTGTTTTCTATAGACAGACATGACATCGGCCAGGTCATGACCAGTAGGTCAAGTTGTTCGAAGATCCTTTGAGATTTCTTTAAATAATATTGCTGTTTACTGCCTCCGTGGGCCCGTGGATAGCGTATGTGTCTGCTGTTGAGGAGGTTCCAGGTTCGATTCCCGAATCGGCCAAATGTACTGGGTTTTACCGAATTCTTACGAAGGCTGGCTCACCCCGTAATACATGGGACCTAAAAATTAATAACCTAGTGAAATGTGGGTGTAATATTACACCTCTGCGAAGATACAGGCGTGAGTCTATAACAAAACAAAAAATAAAATTGCTATTTTTCTAACACTTGTTGCAAAAAAGGAGCCAGATATTTGAGACTCGGTAAATTAAATTTCATGTCAGTACAGCGGTCATTGAAACGTGTCGTATAATTCCGTAACTGAATAGCAGAAATCGAAACCCTTCGGTTAGATATCTCTGTCTGTCTTTCCGTATTTTATAGTAGCTTTTGTTCGTGGATATGCAGAAGTTTAATCAAAATTTGTTTAGTAGTTTTCGGAAACGTATACACAGTTCATCACTTGGATCGGTGAGCGCGTGAAGCATTTACATAAGAGCGCCGCATGCTTCAGAGAGCAAGTAAAGTAGTCGGTCCCACTTCTTGTCTCAAGTCAAGAATAATAAGTCCAAGTCGGAGACTTGTGGACGGTCTGAATACTCCGCCACCAGAGTTGGCCTACACACACACTCACATGAAGAAGATTGAGACTAACATGCAAAGCGAGAAAAGTCTGCGTTATATTTTCTATTCTTTACATAGTACCAAAGAGAACAAGACAGCAATAAACCGTATTTACTTTAGCCGTGGCAGCAAACATCCTCTCTTATTCCTCGCGAAACTAAAGTGCCTCTACGCCTCACACTAAAATTACGAACGACGCAATACCAATTAAAATTTATATTCTAACGAAGTGACAGTACACTGGCGTTGTTAACTTTGCGCTGAAAGTTTGAGTAAGTTAAGCCTAAGTTTTGAACAGAGAGGGAAAGCAAACAAAGTGACTACTCTCTTGAGAGAGAATTAATTTAATTCACACATAGTCTTCATAGATGTGTGCATATTTACTTACATAACGCATGTCAAATAAATTAAAAGTAAAATTTTAAAATAAGCTTGCATATTATATGCTAAATGGATCTAAGCTCTCGTCAATACAAACCAAACGAGCCTAAACTCAAAGTGATTATGTCGTTTTGTTCCGGTGTTTCTATGGCCACATTTCAGCTCCGTCATGTAGTGTCATGCCAAACTGCGTCAAGTAAGATTAGCTGTACGACATCATAATATTGCATTTTCACGCCATATATGTAAGTAAATATTTCAGTCTCATTGAAAACCGGGGAGTGGGTCAAATTCATATTGCAAAATTTCATTACAGTCACACAGAGACGGAAAAAGGCAGCGATAGCCTAGTGGAGATACCAAAAGCTGCCTTGCAGAAGGTATAGGGTTCGCATCCACGGCGCGCACCAATAACCTTTCGGAGTTATGTGCGTATTTAATTGTTAATTATCGCTTGTCCCGTGCCTCGGAGAGCACGTTAAGCCGGCGGTTCCGATTGTCATGAAGATCTTGGACAGTAGTTACAGGGCGTCAGTACCTTCTAAATAAACTGACACTAGTCTAAACCATGGAATATTGCTATCCCTTCGAGTTGCGGTGGTCAGACAGGCAGTCGCTCCATGGAAAAGCTAATAATCAGCCAAATCCGGTTAGACTAGTAAGCGGACTCCAGATTGAAACTAGGATAACGCTAAGAGGATGATGATGATGACACAGAGATGGAAAAATCATCATCAAAACCTGTACCAAGCCGTTTGATATCTGCTATGTTAGGCTTAATTAAATATAAATATTCCCTAAATTGACCCTTTTGCCTCACAGTGCTACTGTGGTACAAATATAATAATTGATTATGGAGGTAACTTAAATGGGGAAAGTTTTACGTGATAAAAGTTTGACAATGGAAAAGTATTCTCCACTTCGCTTCGCTAAGGACGCCGGGCCTAAAGGAATAATCCACCACGCGCATTAAAAAAATATTTTTTATTTTTCCAACTAAAAGGCGAATAAAACAAAATTCTCAAGACACGTACTGTACCTATAACTAATATGACATTATATTAACTACTAGCTGCTGCCCGCGACGTCGTCTGCGTGAACGCTATACAGCACCTAACTATTAAATAAATACCTACCTACGATTATACGTTTAAAAAAATACGCGGCGGCGATAGCCCCGTCGTGTATGTAACGGACTGCCGAGACGATGGTCTTGGGTTCGATCCCCAGCTACCCCGGGCACACACCTATGACTGTTCGAAGTTATGTGTGTATTAAAAAATATTAATTAATTATCGCTCGCTTAACAATGTGCCCGGTAGATGGCAATAGGCTCGCCCCCTATTACATTGGGACCGAAACATATCTGGCGAAGTGTGGGTGTGTAATACACCTACCTCTGCCTACCCCTTCGGGGATAAAAGGCGTGAAGATATGAGAAGATATACCTTTTAAAATAACATTAATTTACCCGTTTCTTCTTTATATTTCTTACCTGCAGAAAGTGTAGTAACAGAGGGAGACTGTCTTTTGTAAAATTGACCTTCAAAAAGTGCTGATTTTCAGCCTGCTTTGAATAAATGACTTTATGGTGATTCTGCTGAATTAAGTCATAAGTTGTGACTGAAGCAGATGGAGAAAATAAGGAATACATAACAGGGTAAAATACATATTTAAAGGACTTCTCGATATACAACATTAGTGGTTTGGCTCTCCGCAGCCAAAATGTAAAGAGAGTCAGGACTGGTGACGCGGGAGCAAGCGACATAGAGGACACCCGCTGCCCTCAATGTCTGCCTCTGCGACTTATTGATGGTCATCGCGAAGCAAACACTCACGGGGAACTGTATGCGCTTGAATTATGAGGTATGAGAGGAATGCGTGGTATAAATACTGCCTCGCTGACGCCGCAACCTGTAAAAATTTCCTAAATGCTGTGTCTGTGGACCGAGATGACTTTCAGGCGGGTCACGTTACACAACTTCGGAGGAGATAGGTTCCGAAGAAGTATAATCGGGACACCGACCTTCAGCTTGATGCTATGCGCTGGAAGTTCACTTGCTGACTGGGAGTTCAGAAATTCCACGCGATTATGTGTGGCGTTTTCTTGCTCGACGATAGTGTTTATAAAGGTGTAGACCACTTCATTCCTCTCAATTTCCGAGAAAATGCATTCGTTAATTGCTACAGCCTGATCATTTTTGGGCGTCAAAATAGGCCACTCACACACTCACGAATTCTGCTATTACGGTATACAGCTGTATAATTCTAAGCTGGATACAACTCTACTGAGAGACTCTGGAAGCGCCACCTGTCCATCTCTCTCCTCTGGTAGAGTGCCTTCGCCAAGACTTAGAAAGACATCTTAGAATTGTTGAGCACGTGCATTGACGCCAAGCTGAGCTCTCATATTAATGGTCAAGCGCAGCATACGAACTCGTGACCACAACAAAGATAATTTCAACGAAGCACTCACCTTGTCCGTGTGGTGACGGATTAAAAATACGGAATGTCACCACCCCATATCATCCCATGGGTGTAGTAAGAGCCGACAGAGAGAGCAAGAACAGCACTGTAAGAGAAGGAAAACTTGATACAAACCCTATACCAACCCGTTTGGCCAGCGTGGTATAGTAGGCCAATTCCTCCTTTCAAAGGAGAGGCCTAGTCCAGCAGTGGACTGTTAAAGGCTGATGATGATGATGATGATGACTCACCTCGTCAGCCCTCGATCCCCGCGTCACCACGGGAAACGTTTGTCGGGAATCGTCACTGAACAGAACTGTGACCACCCATTAAATGCTCGTTCCTGCGGATGTCCTGCAGGGTTCTGTCCATGGCCTGAACTGCCTTCCTATTGGCCATCGTACGCTCATCCCATACGATCAGAGAGCAATCCTTGAGCACGTGTCCCTTATCACTGTTACGTGACACACCACAAACGGGTGTTACGGCGCTCTCTAAATCGATGGGAAATTTAAACATGGTATGTGCTGTCTTGCCACCCGGAAGCAGTATGGCAGCGATTGCCGGCGACGCTACAGCAATGACAATTTTGCCTTGCCTCCTGACCTCTGCAAGTATGCCAGTAGTAACAAATGTTTTTCCTGTTCCACCAGGAGCATCCAAGAAAAACATTTTAGCCTGGCTTTGCCCAACGCTTTCAAGGACGGTGTCGTAAAATTCGTAAGGTGGTCATTTCAAATTGTCTCAGCGTTATACTCCCAATTTTCTTGGTCTTTATGCGGTGATGATTGGGAAGCTGGTAACAAATATTTGACCAGTGGATTGCCGCTGATAGAAATGACCACGTCTTGAAGTGAACTGAGACAGGTGGTCAGCACGCGGTCATCAGTTACTTCGACTTCGTTGCTAGTAACACGCCTCAAAGCTCGTAGAAAATCTTCAGACAGATGATGGCGATACTTCTCCCAGAAAGCTACCGCGTTGTCGACTCCACAAAACACCAAGATGACGTCAAACAGATGACGCATGCGGCTGGGACTGTCACTGACGCTCGCCTCCGCGAGGTTGTCATCCCAGTATTGGTCGCCGTCGAGAAAGTGACGTACTACGAAGGCTGTGCGGTAAGTGGGATACTCCAAGCCATCAAATGTCCTCAGAAAGGCGAAAGACGTTGGGCCTAGGACCGTGTGAAATAACAACCGCAGAAAATAGCATTCGACATTATTTGTGTGTACGGTATAAACTCTACAAAATGCGGTGTCCTTGAAACTTCCCGCAAAACCTTCCACAGCACCTCCTCGTCAACGTCGGTTAAATACACCATTTTGCTTGTCGTACGTGTAATATGAAGGCATCTCGTCATACGTAAGGGACCTCCCAAACTGATCGATTTTACAGAGCCTGAAAAATGCCAAGAGAGTTGTTTGACACGGATTTTCCAAGTGCTGAAGTGCTGAATATATGCGCTGGCCGTTCTCTAGGTGGTCGTGTAAATGCATTACGGTAGGATGCATCTCATGTATAGAGAACACCAGTATCCGCCAAACCACATCAGACGTAACAATAAATAAATGGCTGTGTGTGAGTAAAAATAATCTAGCTAGTTCCACATCACTAATGTTTATATACAGTTAATCCAAACAAAGGTACGTGCTATATGTATATCCCGGAAGACAATTTAAAGCAAGTTTACATGCGACATGAAAATATATTAATTAAGAAGCAATAATTACACTATTATTACTAACTCTATTACTATTTATTTTGACAGAAATGATGTAAGCAATCAAGTGTGGAGATGGTGTAGTTAATTAATTAAATAACTTCAACTAACAGTCTTGCTCATCTCTGAAACGAATTAAAAATACAATTTTTAAGAAGAAAATGTACAACTCCATCTATAACTTTTGAAAACAACTATTAACGTCGCCAACATGTTCAAATTTAAATTATTTATATCCAAAAAGGGCTTACACATGTAATTCGACTTGATGTTTTTGAACTCTCTTAGATGGCGCTGCATTAAAATTGTCTTGATTCTACTTATATTAAATTAATTATGTTTATCAGCCTAAGTTACTTCTATAGCGTGATTTTTATAGTGTGAAGCTAGCTTATAGCATAGTTAACATAATAACAACATTCAAATATGCATTGTTGTATTACACATTGTTACAGAATGCGTTGAAGAAATAAAGGTTCTCTGCTTATTCCCTGTAGGTCATAGCGTGATAATATGCAACCATTGTGGTGACCCGACTTTTTTATAATATTTATGCCAAATTTGAAGTAAATCCATGCAGTACTTTTTTACTTTATCCCGGATATAAGGACAAACAGATAAACAGATAAACAGATAAACAGATAAACAGACAAACAGACAAAAATTTTAAAAACTATATTTTTGGCCTCGGTATCGATAGTAGATCACACCCCAAGTATTCTTTAAAAAAAAATCAATGTACAGTTTTGACTTTCCTACCATTTTATTATATGTATGTATAGATGTCGATTTAGACGCGACCATAAAACCAAACGAAGCAGAAAATACTTCATATGTAATAAAAACAGAGCCTACTTAGTACAACTAGGTGGAAGGGGCTGATAAGAAACTTTGGTCTGGAAGGATGAAATCTAGGTCTTATCTACAAAAAATATCATGCTCGCGGTGGATTATTTTTTATCAGATAAAGCTAAATTAATGTATAATCATTTTATACGTGTGTTTGTTACGTAATTTCTCTTTGAAGGCTGAACCAATTTGGACGAAATACGGCGATACGGGTGGCTCAAGATCGGTCTGCATAGAGAACCTTGACTGACATGATAATGATGTGTAAATATAAACATAAAATTGGATACATCAGGTATAAAGTTTAAAAAGAGTGGCCAGGTGTTATATTGCCAGTTCTTTCTCGTGGTTCTACGCCCTTGCTTTGTTACCTAAATATTAATGTACAATAATTAAATACTTACGTAATTAACTTAAATGACGATCATAACCGTGATATTATGACTTTGGAGGTGCATTCAATATGTCAGCAAATTTGATTTGGAGGACATCAAGACGACTTGTGCCAGAAACGTTATTCTATTACTATTTTGGCAGCAACACAATAGGTTTGCCTAAGGTGGGCAATACGATTTAACACTATAATTATTACGTAGAACACTCAGAAAGTTCTGCGACACTAAAAAAAATGTTTTATTTATTTATTTATAGCCTCACGCCTGTATCCCATATAGGTAGGCAGATGTGTAAATATTGCACCCACATTTCGCCATGAATTTTTAGGTCCCACGTAATACGGGGCGAGCCTATTGCCGTTACCGATCACAACACCAGACTCCGGGCTGCTAATAAAAAAATGTTCTATAAGTAAATATATTTTTATTACATCTTTTCAAAGTACTCTCCACCAGCCTCTATGCAAAGTTTCATGATCCAGTTTTCGAAACACATTTTCCAGTCCACCGCAGACAACTCGTTTACAGCCTGCTCGAGCGCTGAGAGCGCATCATCCGGCGACGAAAATTGTATCGCTTTGAGCTGATTTTTTATTTTTGGGAATAAGAAGAAGTTACACGGTGCTAGGTCAGGGTTGCAAAGAGGGTGACCCAGGAGTTTGACCGGTGTGCTGTCTAAGAAGTGCCTCATTTTAATTGCGGTGTGGGCGGGCGCATTATCGTGGTGGAGCAGTAGCCTGCGGAGCCCTGTGTTTGGTCGCTTGTTGCTCACAACAAAGAAAATTTCTGCCAAGCATTTGGTAGTATACCATTCGGCGTTAATACTTCTTTGGTTTCGTAAAGAAATTGACACCAAGTAGCCAGTCAATCAAAATCTTCCTCCCGCTTCTAGGTCGCTTTACTTTGATAGGCGTTGATTCATTTTGAAACACCCAAACAGTCGACTGGCGCTTTGTTTCTGGATCGTACTGATAAGTTTTGAATTAAGGACGTACCTATTCTTACTTATAAGTAATCATATTTTAAAATCTTAATATATAAAATCCTTGCGTTACTGACTGACTAACAGACACGCTACAGCTGAAACTATTCGGCGCAGGAAGCTGAAATTTGGCATGTATGTTCCTTGGGGACCGTAGGGGTGCACTAAGAAGGGATATCCCGAAATTCCCACGGGATCAGCCAAAACGGGTAAATAAAATAAAAATGCGGGCGTAGCTGCTGGCGTCCTCTTGTAAATTATAACTGGACAGCCTCTGCTTTATGCTTTATTTACTAAGCCTTTGTTTAATACAGAAATTGGAATCAAGACTGCTTCAAAAATATGCAAAGATTTAAAAGTACAAGTAGAATAATAAGTATTCATAGATAAATATACTTAATAATCACAATATTACTAGGTAATGTTATATTTAAGACGGGAGACACGCTGGATTTTGTGGGGTTAACCACTAATTTACTACAAAGCGTTGAAAAATAAGTACCCCGTACCCCATAAAAGTTTGTCATAAAGTAGCGTTATTCCGCTATTGCGTTTTCATCTGGTGAAGTGATACAGTCAGAAGATTGGGCTTTCTTTCCCATCCTCCCCTTTATTGCAAGGATGTAGGGAATAAACGAGAAAGCTAAAAGGAAAAGGCAGAAAGCGATTTCATTTTTTCCAAAAATGGGTAATACGACAGTGATGCCAATCTCTGAAAAAGGTTAAACTATTTTTATTTAATATAAAGACTACAGATAGCTGCTTGTCCTCAGGCCGGTGGAAGCTAAAGCTACGTAGTTATTATTTAAATAAGAATAAACAAGAAGAAAAAGAGTCTTCTTAAGGTACCTCTTCGATTTTGAAGGCTCACCTTCTTCTACTCCATTCTGTCAGCTGCCCTATGTAACAGCAATAAACTGAACCTAAATTATTTAGGAGATAAAAATAATATCTGCGACGTCACTTTCATAAACCTTTATCTCTATAACATCTACGAAAATCTATATAAAACATAAACCAAGTAGGTGTTAGAAAAATCCAGTAAATCTATGTTACGCATACAAAGTGACAAAGGGCTTACGAAGGTCAACGTTATATCGACGTCGAACCACTTAAGCCCAAAATGGCAGACCTTCTTCTCAATATTTGACAGCTGTTTCACGAAACTAAATGTGCTATAACTAGGTATATTCAAAAAGCAAAAGGTACGTGACATTATTTTGTGTGCATATTTAGGTTCTGCCCACAACACCACCCGTGTGTCGTTATCGTGAAGAAAGTATTACTGTATTATTTTTTTATTGAGGCATCATAGACAACAGCTCTACCGATAAATCTTGTGTAACAGGAGACAAATATTCAATCAACGGACACAGATAACACTAAGACTCCAGAAAACAATTTCCGGATATCAGGATGTGTTGTCTCATGTGGGAATGAAGGAAGAACGACGAAGACGACCGCTTAAGCCATATATGCAATCATATATTATTGTAGCAAAGTTTCATCAAAATCCGTTCCATATTTTTACATCAGGGAGTAACAAATGATCACATTCCTCAAAAACTTTCGCGTTTATAATAGAAGCAGTAATTTCAAGATATCGCGATGTGTAGGTACAACTCACCTAAGCATATTCATGTCACGGATCCCAGCCGCGTAATTTTCTAACAATAACCTAAAATATGTGTGTGTGTAAATGATCTTCTGTTTGCCCCAACAAAATTCAAATAAACATTTGTCAATTGTAACAATTCGTGAAGCTTTTAAATGTATTGATGATATCAATTCCAGCTGTCATCAGCGTCGAAAAATAAGGTATTGAAGTGAAAAACAATATACAAGAAATTTAATTTTAAATCATTTTTAAATAATGAAAATGAAATTATTTAGTTCAATCGCCCGTAGTTACAAAGAATTTTATTTTGGCGTCAAAACCTTTCCAAAAAAATAAAGATTTGTCCAAAAAAACAACGATTACACATACTTATATTTATGTAGCAGGTCTATATCGCATAATTATGAGAGAATAAAGTTGAAATATATTCCTTTATAGTCTATAATTATAATGCTCTATATTTGCTTCGAGGTTTTCGGCATGTTAACTTTTACATACATAAAGACCGAAGGCTTAAAGCAAGAAGAATGGCTACGTTTGACTCTCCCCTACATGCGTTCGGGGCTGCCCACAAAACCACTGCAATGTCCTTCGCCGTCAAAACGGCTGCTGCACGTGAATCATCACTGACACGCGAATGGGGTGCCCTATTGGCGTAGTGGCTTTCGCGGTCTCCTCACCGACACGACACTTCGTGTGATCCCAAAACTGTTTCTTCGAGCCCGGGGGATTTTTGTATACGCTGATTTAATGTTTGTAAAGTAGCTTTGACTCAGGATTTAGTCTAGCAGGGGTAGGCAAAGGTATATTACACACCCACACTTCGTTAGTTATGTTTCGGTCTCAATGTAATAGGGGCCGAGCCTATTGCCATCTAACGGGCACATTAATTACATAATTACCATTTTTTAATACACACATAACTTCGAAAAATCAGGGATGTGTACCCAAGGTACCTGGGGATTGAACCCGGGACAATCGTCTTGGCAGTCCGTTACGTACACAACTGGACTATCGCCACTTATGATTTAGTCTTAGTACCTGTAATTTTTAAAAGAAGAAAAAAAAAGAGAGACGTCGGTTTTAAGGACAAAGGGCACAAATAATGCTTTAAAAATACCTAACCGCGACAAAGAACGCTACAGGTAAACTAAACTTCTGATTCCATCTTTACATTGTGATTGGTCCGGCGATACAGATCACGACATTTATAGCTATGTCGTGACATTTTATTTATGTTATTAGAGCGCTGACTTTTTAAATTATGTAGGCAAGGAGTTTTATTTAAGAAAAATCTTTTTTTTAAGCTGCCTGATTGGCACAATTATAAAGAAACGCCTTAAGATTTCAAAGCACTTTTCGTTGAAAGGAAAAAGTTAATTCAGGTGAAAAGTTTATTAAATTTGTTTAACGTCCGTATCAAAGGTCTTGATGATGTTTCGTAGCTCATTTGTGATAATTAACAGCTCTTGTTTTTGCTATATTCACTTTGTTGGTCTGTTGATATATGTTTGTTGGCAGATTTGAGGTGTTGGGTTTGGTTTTCGTGTTGAGATGAGTTTTCTGTTAGGAAATTATTACTTGGTTAGATTGGATTTTTGTCCAGTTAGCGGTAATGAAATTCTCTTCTTTATTAAGAAGATGTTGATGTGCAATGCGTCAGGAGAAGCCTATTATTGACTATCTCTCATGAAGTCTATCAGTCTATGAAGTCTAAGAGCGCAGAAGTTTGCTGCCATCTGTTCAATAAATGAAAAGTATTACTTTTTTATATAGACTCACGGTTTATCCCCGAAGGGGCAGGCAGAGGTGTAGTATTACACCGCCATTTCGCCTTATAAATTTTAGGGGGCGAGCCTATTGCCGATACCAGGCACATTTCCAGACTCCGTGCTGCTACTGAGAAGGCGGAAAAACTCAGTAACACGTTTGTCCATCAACAAACGTATACGCTATCCACTGGACCTTGGAGGTAGTCAAAATTTAAGAAAATGTAAGATAAACAAAAAATTCACAACTCTTTGCCAGTCTACCCACGTCTTTCCAAAGCAAAACTCACATTATATGGTTGTAGTAATTTTTTATTGAGGAATATCTCAATAAAGGTATATTAAGTTTTATACAGGATATATGTATTTCTGAACGAACTGCAGTGCTGTAAATGTTTGTATGAACTTAACCGATAGTGTATGACGTTCTCCAGTGCTTCTAAAGTTTTGATATGTGATTACAAGCTTTAAGAATACAGGCATGTGTGGTAGCGGTGCGTAGCTGTTTCTTGAAAATGTGGGCAGCAACTGATTGAAAATCACAATCATAGCCAAAGTGAAATTATCAACGCGAAAATGTGTTTGTTTGACTTTCTTTAACGTCGCAACAGAGCGATATTACGGTATGATTTTTAGGTGTGGTGATAGAGTAGAGGCCTATATCCAGCATTTGACTATGGTAGTATGATGATGATGATAGGCTACATAATTTTTATTTGGAAAATATTATTCCCTAGATAAGATTCTAAGTTTATTTTTGGAAGATTTTTAATTTCCAGTGAAAAGTAACGTTTCCAATAAGAGTTGTGTTTCTTTTCAAGTTAAGTTTCCTGAGTGGCAGAGTCGTTGTTTGTGCTTGTGTATACTGCATTACTTACATAGACGAAGACGATGCTGATTATTTGCTAAGTAGTTGAGCCTTGCTGATTTCAGCATGTATGGGTCGGCTTGACCGGGGAAGTACTACCCTTTCACAGAAAATCGACGTAAAGTAACAGTATCGAAACTGTTGCGTTTCGTTCGGTGAGTGTGAGTGCTGGAGGCCCTATCCCCTATTCCTTCTCCCTCATCCCACTCCTTATGCTATCCCTTTTCCCAACCCCAAGGGGCGCAAACGCACTTGTGATTCCTGTGGTGTTGCTTGTGTCCATGGGCGGCGGTAATTGCTTACCATCAAGCGATCCGCCTGCTCGTTTGCCGCCTATTATTATAAAAAAAAAACAATACTCTTATTATGTACTAGACTTTGTCCACGGCCAAGCTCGCCTGGTACAGTATTACCCGCTTAGGGTGGACATTTCCAAAAAGCCTCTCTTAGTGCTCAACACACTGAGTAGTTTCTGCCTTGCGTTGTGTGACAGTCAGTCAGTAACGCAAGAGTTTTATATAATTATACAGATTGGCCTTAAAAATCTGATGCAATATTTTCTCCAAGGCGAAATGAGTGTCCTTCACGTGCTCTGAAGAAAATCAGTGACGCGTAAAGTCATATGGGAAGAAATACGACCGGCCTTGAGATGAAATCTGGCGAGACGCCAGCCAAAACTCTGTAGTAATAGTCACTGTCATCTAGCCTTATCTAGTTAGCGCAAGGAATGCAAGGATAAAATTAACTATCTCTTTAAGAGTCGTGGAAAGATTTCTTTACAATTATTGCATTTGTTTTTTTAGATAAAAACAAATGCGGTGATAATTTGACAGTTAACACAGATGAAAAAAACAGAATAATTGGTACTTTTTAACTAAAACTAAAACTTTACGACTGCTTTTTTTTTGCCTAAGGTAGGCTTGATTGTACTCGCGACTTCGCCTGCGTTGGGGTCGGTTGTATAAGCTACTAGCTACCCGCCCCGGATTCGCACGGGTGCAAAATCTTAATATATAAAATCCTTGCGTTACTGACTGACTGACAGACACGCTAAAGCCGAAACTATTGGACGCAGGACGCTGAAATTTGGCATGTATGTTCCTTGGGAACCGTAGGCGTGCACTAAGCAGGGATTTCCCAAAATTCCCACGGGATCGGCCAAAACGGGCAAATTTAAAAAAAATGCAGGCGTAGCTGCTGGCGTCCTCTAGTTATACATATAAACCTTCCTCTTGAATAATTCTATCTATTAAAATAACCGCTTCAAAATCCGATGCGTAGTGTTAAAGATTTATGCACACATAGGGACAGACAGAAGACACACTTTGTTTTATACTATGTAGTGATATTAAGCCAATCAATCCATTGAGTAGTTTATACAAATATCCCAATGGATGTAGTGTCTCACTAACTTTCACATTTATAAGTAGCAAAAAGAGTTCAGTGTATGATAAATCTTTGAAATAAATCATTAAAAATCCCTAACGGCTCCTGTCCTGTATACACGGTAGCAGAGCACTTAGGCTGTGAATGTTACAACAAGCGGCGACGCATCCAAGTGTTGACCTATGCAATAGTTGTTTTACTTTGCCGATTAGCAAACGACAAGTTATCCTATAAGCATTCAGAATATCACGGTCTTGCTAGTTTTTACTTGAATAAACTGTTTGTAATCGAGAAAACGGTTTACACTGAATTTTGCTGACTCACTGTTCTCAATGTTAGAACAAGCTTCGAACGCAACGTTAAGTGTTCCCGGAAACGTTGCATTACGTGGAAATCCTTCTTTAAACTGAGCTTTGCCCTATTTTGTATGGTTTGTAAGATTGATTTATTGTATTCTGGGTCTATAATAGGTAAATATTGAAGAAGATAAAAGCGTAAATATTACCTATCTAACACGCACGACCCAACACCCTCGGCATGGCAGTCTGTTGGTATTTCCACTAGCCTATCAGCTGTATAATATGTGTATTTTTTTGCGTTTCTGACTGGCAGACATCACACTGCCGTACCTACTACTCACTAGAAGCTGAAATTTGGTATGTATGTTCCTTGGAGAGCGTAGAGGAGCACTTAAAGGAATGAAGAGAGGATTTTATCGGAAATACTCACTTTAATTAAAGTAACATAGTCCCACTCGGGCACAGCCGTGGGTGAAGTTTAGTCATATATAAAATAAATCAATAAAGAGCGCTGCAAGTTTAATAAAGTCTTTGGTAATGTCAAGCAACCATTTACCATCTATATAACACAAACAACATCTGAGGCTATTTGTGCAAGCCGTCGTGTGGACTTGTAGAATATTAACTTAGAGCTGTGAAAAACTTGTCATTTAATAATTAAACGGTTGATATTTTATCACTTAAGTAAACGACTACAATGCGTGAAATTATAAATTTAAAGCTTCCAAAGGCATCACACTAGCAATTGGTGAAAACCGTACCATAATCTGTTAAGATATCACTCTATATATATATAAGATTATCACTCAATAAAATGCTCACTATAACGCCTCCGTTTATTTTTCAGGAATGAAAAATTCGCGGGTATTTTGGTGGTGCGCTGGGAAACGCAGGAATGATAAATAAATGCTCAAGTGTTTTTCCAACTTCTCAACCTTCAAATGTTGATGTTAGTGTACAACATAGATAGAAATATAAATAAACTTATAGAAAATATATTTATTTTCGTCACATCCCTGCTTTATCATCTCATTAAACATGTAGTATGCAGTTATAAAAGTGCAATATAGGTGGCAGATGGTTTTCATATAGGTAGCTCATTTCGTAGACTAAGTTTATTTGATATAGTCTAGATGTTTCTTAAGATACTGCATAAAATCGATGACCTTGAACAAAGTTTTAGCTTACAAATTCAGTATTTCTTTTTCAGATTAATAACATTAACATAATAGGAAAGATTTTTCTATTTGCGGCTATATTATCACAGACAATCTTGCGGATTCATATTAATTTATTTGTAAAAAATGCTGTAAAATGTATTTGAATTAAAAATATATTAATCTTGGAGTAAGATCTTCAACTATTAGCTTTTCTACGAAATAGCGTGCATCTGACATTCATAAACTAATAAGCAGACAGGGTTTCTAATCTCAAAACAAAGAGTAAAGCTGCCCTTCAAATAATCTATTGCTGTCTTATGCCCAAAATGTATCTGTACTTATATTTATAAAAAATCTGCAGTGTTTGATTGTTTCAACTACTGAACCGATTTAAATTATTCTTTTTGTCTTTCATAGCCCATTTATTGAAGAAGGCTTTATGTTATGTACCATCACGCTATGAGCCACAGATGCGGAGCAGTGGCCCTAAATAACGTGGATGTAACCGCGAGCTCATCTAGTATAAAATAATAGTAAACAAAACTATATTTAATGTAAATATCCAGGCCATAGGCGCCTGTGTACATACGCAAGAATGCAGAAAATCCATATGAAAGACTTGCATCGCAATAAGACCGTTTCTGTATGACTCATACTCACATATCTGATCTTTAAATGCCTTGGAGAGCATTTTATACAGACGCTTCAGTTCATACGAACATTAACTTGACTGCAGTCGAGTTAGAAATATGGCTAGTATAAAAATATATGTAGTTTTGCCTTATTGAAATATTCCTTCAGAGATTTTAATGGTCTCTTGTAAAGTAATTTCGTGGCTCGGATTTCGATGGTGTTCAACATTTTTATCATTTCGCTGCATTGCCGTATTTAGGACGTCCATTTTTCTAACAGGTATCTTGCGGTGAGAATTTAAAATAGACATTTGGAACAACTACTACTTTTGGATTGCCTATTTACTGTGCTAGAAAACTGACAACATTACTTATTGTTCAAACAGCAGTCGTTTTAAGTCTTAAAATTCTTCACAAACAAAGAAATCCTAAGAAATATTCGCGACACAGAATTTCAAATAAAAGAAAAATAAGTGTCGCAGTACTTTGCATCTGCATAGAAACAGACAAACGCTGAACAAAAGAAACTGTTTTCAAGCAACACATTTTACGATTTCTTCTCTGCTGGCAATTTACAATTTTGAAATGTATTTTCTTCTGTCCATCATTTTGAAAAATAAAAATGTTAGTTTTTGTACTTATAAGTATTTCGAAAAAATACGCAAAGCAAATTGTAAATTTGCAAAATGATGAAAAACTTGATGCAACCCTTATACCAACCAGAACCAGTCTGGCCTGCTTAGTAAGGTAAAGGCTCCTAATACCGAGGTAGTCAAAATCGGCTCCTAATTCCGAGGTATTTTTGTTTTCATTCTTATCTTTTCCATATTATTATGTAACTACTTAAAAATAGGATTCACTCATTCCATGTTTCAAACTTGCTCACATACGAGTACGTGAAGTTCGTAAGTGTAACCCCGGAGCAACTAACTAAAATCAATCAACCTCTGCCATGGCGTCGACGCGAGTGCTTGTTTCATATAAACACGCATCCTGTTAGGTAAGTGAGCTCTTTTTTTTTAACGTAAGTTTTTGTTGTGATTTTAACATAAGGTGTTGAAGGTAAGCAATTTTTCAGTATTTTGTGTTATTTTACTTGCCATAATTATCAAGATAATTTATGTTTTAAATTGATTTAGCATCTAAAAACATAAAACAAAATACCACGGAGTTAGGGTATGTTTTTTAAGCGTAGTTCCTAATACGGAGGTACCGTCGGTAATAGAAGAAACACTACATCGTATTCACTTGCTTATTACTTTTAATACAATATGTTTTTTAATGAGGCGTTTGTTCATTTAAAATTATTAATATTCTTTCGAAGTAAAAACCTAATTCCGTGGTATGTTTTATTGGATAGAAATCTTTTTAAATGCTGTCAAACATGATCCCGAAAACAAGATTTTCTTTGAAAGGCCTAAATAAGAAGTAGCTGTTTAGTCTAGTAAAATGTAATTATTTTGTACAGATTTTGACTGATATTAACACTTTTCAATCACATAAATGTTGGTATCAGTAAGAATTGATTAAGTTATTTATTCGGACGAATTTTTATGGGTCGGAATTAGTATTACAAATTACAGGAATTTCTCCTAATTCCGAGGTAGGATTTTTGTATACCTCGGTGTTAGGCTCTATGAGCTCCTAATACCAAGGGTATGCCTCCGTATAAGGATCTTCATCGAGCCTTATGCCGAGGTATATGGCAAATTGGCAACCGCAAATAGTATTTTAGGGTTCCGTAAACCAAAACTTTCGCGCCATATCGGAATACTTTATACACGCGCTGGCCGCTTGCTACAATTTAGCGTTTGCGCTTAGCCGAATTTTGGATTATCTTGATAGCTACCTACTTAGATACGAGGGGAGTTCAATGTATTCTCGGTATAGGTATGAAGAAAAAGGCGGAAAATTCTGAATAAATTTTATTTTTCAATATACTCCCCTAATATCTCAATACATTTATTTGTTCGTGAAAGTAACTTTTCAATTCCCTCTGAAAAATATTTTTCTTCATGGCCCGAAAAATTTTCGTTTATTGCTCCCTTCAACTCTTTATCGTCCGAAAAATGCTTTCCACGAAGGTCTTTTTTAAGATTAGGGAATAGATAATAGGGGCCAGGTCCGGACTGTAGGGTGGATGATTGATTTCTTCAAATCCGTACTCCCGCACAGCAGCCTGGGCAAGGCGCGCCTTGTGAACCGGCGCGTTGTCGTGAAGCAGCAACACATCTGCGGTTAATTTTCCACGTCTTTTTCTTTAATTGCCTCCTTTAAATTACGCAGGGTGGTTGCGTATGATGCAGCAGTAATACTTTGACCTTTTTTTGTGTACTCGATTAGCAAGATTCCCTTAGAATCCCAAAACACCGTGGCCATGAGCTTTCCTGCGGACGGGGTGACTTTGAACTTCTTCGGCGGGTCTGATCCTTTTTTGTGCCACTGCATAGACTCTTGCTTGCTCTCAGGGTCATAGTGATGAACCCACGTTTCATCACCAGTAAAAATCCAATCGAAAATACTTTGCGGATTTTCACCACAGAGGTCCAAAAACTCCTTACAACAGTCAACTCGCACTTGTTTCTGTAGCGCGGTGAGCATTCGTGGCACCCATCTTGCACTGACCTTTGACAAATTCAGGCGCTCATGAAGGATTGTGTGAATGGTACCCACGGATAGCTTAGTCATTTCTGCTAATGTTTTCACTCTTACACGGGCATCTTCAAGTACAAATTTTTCGACTAATTTGACGTTTTCTTCAGTAGCGGCACAAATTGGCCTACCAGCGCGGCGGTCGTCTTCAATGCTCTCTCTACCCCGTTTGAATTCACTTGACCACTTCTGAATTGTAGATAATGAAGGCGCAGAATCTTGGTAAACAGCCACCATTTCTTCATGGATAATTTTTTGAGTTTTTCCTTGTTTTGTGAGGAATTTTATCACTGCACGATGCTCGATTTTTTTCATCATTGTCGAATCAGTCATCATAGTTGCCTTTTCGCAATGATATCTTGAATACTAATGGTGGCATTTAATGAAATTTTGTATTTATACCCTCAAAGAGTGCCATTAACTAATGAGATAATTAAATTACCCTTATCATTAGTATATCACCTCGATACCGAGAATACATTGAACTCCCCTCGTATATTCAAATTTTATATGAATGAATATATTTGTGTTATTAATAATTTAGAATAAGTAAACTATCTACATGAAATTTAATAAAAAAATTTAAAACATTTATTATTTTATTTTTATACTCCTTTGTGACTAGAGTAGGAGCATATTTTCAAAAAATAGCACTACTATTTAACTATTATTATTTAACTTATAAAATTGCTGTATGTAACCAATTAACTCCTTTTTATACTCCCTCGGAATTAGGAACCGACTACCGCGGTATTAGGTTTCAAACCTGAAAATACCTCGGAATTAGGGAAAATCGACTTTGCTATAAAACTATTTTTTTCATGAATAAATCTTTTTAAAAGACAATAATAGAAGTTATACAAAATTTAAAATGTCACGAAATACCTCGGTATTAGGAGACTTTACCTTATAGCAGGCCAAATCCTTCTATTGACTTAGAGTGCCACTCTAAAATAAATAAGGAAATGCTAAAGTCAAGCAGTAGACTGCAAAGGCTTTAGACGAAGAGGAAGTATTTCGTGGTTTTGGGGATAAGTTTGGAAATGTTATCTAGACAAAGTAGTAACGTTTGTGTTCCTAGATCTTTGTCCTTAAATCAAATGCACGAAACAAAACTGCTGGGTCATCCCCATAAAATAAAGATTCTTATACTGTCGACTGCATGAATGCCGAGTGCTAGGGACTATAATTATCTTTATAATAAAATCCTTGCGTTACTGACTTATAGTCTAAGATCCCGCGACAAATTAGTGCACTCATCGAGTTTAAAACCAAATTTTTATAAAAAAATATTTTTATATAAATTTATGATTAGGAGAATGTATATTTGCTAGGTTGCCAATTAAAATGTGGCCGCAAGTATTTTTAAGCAAATCTTTTGGTAATTGATTTTTGGAAAAAATTTCGTTCACTTGTTTTTTAAATAAAATATTGTCTACATCACGGCAATATATATAAAGATTCTGAAAAATCACGGTTGATTCTGTTTGATTTTTGTTTGATGCGGCATAGTTTCGAATTGGTCCCATAAAAATTTGATTCAGGTAGGCCCAGTAGTTTTTATTTTATGAGCATTTTTATATACTTTCACCTTTGACGACCGGTTGGCGCAGCGACTGCTGCGCCGAAGGTCGCGGGTCCGATTCCCGCGCAAGTCAAACATTTGTGTGCATGAACATGGATGTTTGTCTTGGTCTGGGTGTTTCTATGTATAATATTGTTACGCCATCTGTCGGTGAATGGGGGTACTAGAAGAGCTTGAATGTATCGGTGGTTTAAAGGTAATTCATCTACTCTGTACTAGATGGCGTTGCTGTATCGAGTATCGACTGTTCGCGATTATTTCGACAGTTTTGTGGAAGCATCTAGAATGCGCTAGTGATGTTATCCGGCCAGTATAAATAGAGCGCGAGCTGGCGGACCGGATAGTTACAATAGAATATCGGAGCGACAAACAAGAAGCGAAGTGAAGTAAGTGGGAAGTGTTAAGTGTTGTTCTAGTGGTGTGAATAGTGTGTTTTATTAGTGTTGAGAAATTAAGTGTGTATAGTGTTTGTGTTAGTAATAATTGGAAGACAGTAAAAATTATTATGACATAGAGCTGATCTGATGATGGAATCGAAAGGTGACCATAGGAACTAAGAAATCAAATGACAAAACTCTATCGAGTTTGGGCTCGTTTGATTTGTCTTGACGAGCACTTTGATCCTCTAGATTTAGGATCCTCTAGGGTCCGATGAAGGAACCAGAAGGTGGCCATACGAACTCAGTAATTACAAAAATCAATTTGAAATGCACAATGATGATAATGGTAACTTCAAAGACGTAAATCATGCGGTAATGCCAGTTTTTTTGTACGGTATTCTTCTATACCAACTGTATTAGCTCTCTGCTCAAAAGACTCATTCCCTAGACGCTCTGGGATCTTACCCAGTCTAGAATTATACTGTTCAAGAGTTTCTAGACAAAAACGTGATTTCATATCGAGGGTTCACGGGCAATATGTATTAAGCGACATTTTTTAAACTTTACAGGAGAGCGTTTTAAAGTTTCAATTTTACGAAAAAAAATCGTTATAAAAAAAGTATAAGGTTATTAACAAAAAAGTGACCGAAATTGATTTCCATGACAAAAGCTGCATAATTGATTATAGTTTTCATTTCTTTTAAGCTACTATTAATAGAAATAAAAGTCGCTTGATACAATATTACCCCAGTTTACTTTTATTTAGAAATAGGCTAAATGATATAAGTGCCATAAAGTTCACAATACAGGTATGGGAAAAACGATTTAAGCGACACTCTGGTATTATTTTGTGTAAGGCTAAATATATGAACAACCATTGGAATTCTAAAATAAAATCAGGCTAATCGGTTTAAGCAATTGAAATATCATAAAGTACTTGCAGATTAAAATGATTTATGTAGCACTTTTCTCTAAAAGTAAATTGTTTGTAATATCAATTAATTTCTATGTATAATTAGGATTGGCGCTTAGATCAACATTAATTTGGACTATTGTTCATTTCCTACAAATGAAAAATCTAAAGAAATTTTAAAATAAAACAAATACGTGTTTAAAATCAAACAAGTGATCGTTTTTACTATAATAGTGGCACAAGGATTCGCATTTTTCGCTATTTGAAAAATATTCAGCTAACAAGCTGGTGATAACAACAAAAAAGGCTTTTCTAAAAATAATAATATTATTTTAACTACTACTAAACTATAAAATTGCCACCGAAACATAACTAGCGAAAAGTGGGTGTGTAATACACCCTTCGAGGATAAAAGGTTCACGCCTTTTACCCCCTTTAGTTATGTTATTAGCATTTATGTCTTGATGTTCTAGCGCATCGAGTCACACAGGCTTGCTGCTTAGGGATTGCAGGACTATGTTCTAACTCCCTACCCGCCTCATGACTAACTAGCCAATTGCTTGGTTGGATTCGATAGAGCATAAATAAAAACGGAAATTATTAGTGATTACAAATGATTTATCCGTCTTGATATTGGCTGCGACATGCCAAAATATCGGCGCCTCAATAGACAGATATCTAATCCTCTGACCTGCAATATCCGCCGATAAAACACCAAATGTGTTCAAGAGGCGGTCGAGCGGAACAAAGGCTCTAATGTATTCTAGAGAGATCTTTCTATCGGGCAAAGTCAGCTAACAAAGCTGAAGACGGAGGGTGGCAGTGTTGTGTCACCCAGACCTCAATTCTTGGAGGAGATCGAAAAATTCTATGGAATGTTATACACGACCCCGCGACCACACGCGACCCTAGAGTTAGATTGACCCGACACCATACCGAAGACATCCCGGACGTCAGCATGCACGAGATTAGTGTGGTCCTAAAACAGCTCATAAACAACAAGGCACCGGGTGATGACAGAATTACGACAGAGCTTTTGAAAGCTGGCGGCATACCCGCTTTGGAAATGCTTCGTAAGCTTTTTAATTCCGTCATACACGAAGGTAAAACGCCACAGGCGTGGCACAGAAGTGTGGTTGTGCTGTTCTTCAAAAAGTTCGACAAAACGCTTTTAAAGAATTGCAGACCTATCTCACTTCTGAGCCACGTCTATAAGCTGTTTTCAAGGTACACGACTTCCAGCGTTCTGAGCAAGCCAGTTTCCGAAAAGGATAATAGTACTATAGACCACATACTGAACACATATAGAAGCCCGAAGAGTTTAACGAGCCCCTATGCTTAGCGTTTGTAGAGTATGAGAAAGCCTTCGATTCAATCGAAACCTGGGCGGTGCTGCAGTCTCTCCAACGATGCCAGATCGACTATCGATACGTCGAAGTACTGAAGTGGTTGTACGAAAACGCCACCATGTCAGTCCGCCTCCAGAACCAAAGCTCGAATCCTATTCGACTACAGCGAGGGGTGAGGCAGGGAGATGTTATATTTCTGAAACTATTCACCGCTGCGCTTGAAGAAGTCTTCAAGCTTCTGGACTGGGAAGGACTCGGTATCAACATCAACGGGGAGTACTGCATAACTCACCTTCGACTCACTGACACTATCGTAGTCATGGTTGAGACCATGGTAGACCTCGGCACAATGCTCGGTGGCTTCTGTAGAGTCTCCCAACCTAGTGGGTTCGACCCACTTGGGGTCGAACAAGTCGAAAATCATGCATAACGTCCGTGTCGTACCAGCTCCTATAGATGTCTTCACGTCTGATATTCCGCAGTGTCTCAAGACCAAAGCCTTTGAACAGTGTGTGTTGCCAGTGTTGTCACTCACAGGGCGATGGAGAGAGCTATGCTCGGCGTTTCCTTGTGAGATCGAATCAGAAATAAGGAGATACCCAGGCGAACCAAAGTCACCGACATGGTTCCCCGAATAGTGATACTGAAGTGGTAGTGGCAGGGTCATAGCCAGGAGAACCGATGGCCGTTGGAGCAGAATGGTTCTGGAGTGGCGGTTACGCACCGGACGACGTAGCAGAGCTAGGCCTCCTGCAAGGTGGACTGACAATCTTGTTGGGATCGCCCATAATTTTCCAAGTAAATGTCTTATGTTTGTTCTTGTGTTGATTTATATTGTCATATCTCGATTTAATATTGGAAAGAAGCATATAATGTTACTTTTACTACTTTAAATTTGCTTTTTCATTTGTTTTTAAATACATGTGCAATGAAAAAAATTATTAACTACGTATTTTTTAACAAACGATATGTTGTATGTCCTCCTCTAAAGTTGAATTGAGATATTACCGGTTACCAGTTTACTATCGATATATCTTATCCGACAATGGATAAACGATTTATACAAAATTTTGACTATCTTAACGAATATAGATTTCCTAATTCCAGTAGAGTAAAAATGTTTCAACTTCCACCACATAGAATACAATATGTCTGATCGTTTGTAAATACTCTTCTATTTTTGCCGTCGTGCCGACCTATTCATGCCTACATATAGGTAAATGCTGTGAACCACCACGGTGTCCTCGACTTCTCTTATTAGTAATGTCACGCGAATCTACAACAGGAATTGCGTATGCTATGCATGCCAATGGTATGCAATGCCAAGATGCGGTCAACACAAGTTGAATCTATGGAGCTGCTGCAGTGCTTATACTTAAAATAATGTCACCACGGAATGAATTATATACAATCTTCACCATATCACCGGAAAAACGTTTGCTGGACAAAGGCCTTCCCGAAGGCTCTCCACATAGACCGGTCTTGAGCCGCCCGCATCCATCCGCTGACCACGATCCCTATAAGATCGTCGGTCCATCTTATGAGTACTGGTGATGTACCTCAGTTGCGATATTCTATAAGTACAAGGTTGAAAGAAAAAAAGGTGTACTGCAGTGGAATACATAAATATTTATTTAATTTTTTTATGGTAATAGGCGGCCAACGAGCAGGCGCATCGCCTGATGGTAAGCAATTACCGCCGCCCATGGACACAAGCAACACCACAGGAGTCACAAGTACGTTGCTGCCTCTTTGGGTTGGGAAAAGGGATAGGATGAGGAGTGGGATGAGGGAGAAGGAATAGGGGATAGGGCCTCCGGCACTCTCACTCACCGAACGAAACGCAACAGTTTAGGTACTGTTACTTTACGTCGATTTTCTGTGAGAGGGTAGTACTTCCCCGGTCGAGCCGGCCCATTCATGCTGAAATCAGCAAGGCTCTACTACTGTATAAATTATTAAAAATTACAACATTTTCACGCCAAATTTCACTTTTTCCTTTTAGACGATATTTTGTGAGTGCATTTTAAAAGTAATGTATGATTGAGTGCTCGGCCATAGTGAAAGGCGGGCGCGGGTGCCGGCGCGACGTGGGGAACTGTAACATAATTGTGAAAGTCTATAGGAGTGTCCGTAGTGGGCGAGCGGACGCGGTGAGCGGCGCGGGCGATGTAGCGCGGGGAGCACGCGTAACTTTATAAGCGCAAATCATCACGACCCACACTATGGATGTCAAAACATAAGCAATAGAAAAACAAAAATGTTATCTCAGACTGTGAAATTAAGTAATTTTACAATTTCATTGGCAAGAAGTTATTTTTATATTTAAAAAAACGTACGAACTTTTACAGTGTGTTCAATATTATTTTCAACGTCTATTTCTAGTAAGAATTTTCTAGGGTAAATAATTCTTCTTTATCCGTATTGTAGGTATTTGACAAACACTGTACACCGCACCCGCGAAAGCGCCCCGCGCTTTACTACGGACATGTGAAGACACGCGCGGCGCCGCGCGCGGCCCGGGTGCGGGCCGCCCGCTCTACTATGGCCAAGCACTAATATGCAATCTTTCTACCGTGCGTATGATATTAATAATATTATAAACAAAACGACGCTCATAGCGCTGCTTCCGTAAATTTTCTAAAACATATATGAATCTGTGAATATTCATAGTTTTACACAAATAAATCCCATAAAAACAATACTTGTCAAAAATACCAAGTCTCGCGACCGTAAAAAGTTGTGAGATGCATGTAATACCAAGTCGGTTAATTAAAAATCTTAAATGTTTTAAATAAATATATTGACTCAGCCATCGCATGGAAACACAATATATTTCATAAGTAATACATATATAAATTAGATTGTTTAATGCGATTGCCAATATATATAATAGATTTTATATTTCCTATGAAATTTCGCATTGAGGTGTATGCTTTTTATTTTATCTGTGACTGGCTGAGCAGTGTGTAATAACTGTATGCGCCAAATATTCAAATTAAAACTGAAAATACTTTATTGATTATTGACATTTCGTCTTAAAGCTAGATAGAGATTTTCCATTGAACATCAGTTTCGCCGAAATATAATTATCGAAATGTTTTTAATGAAAATACCTATATAGTTATATAGTTCAAATTTCAGAACACATTTTGGAAGCCTTATTTTTGTTATCGCGTATATTTTGTCCGAATTTGTTACGTTTTATACGATAGAAGACACACGTGCAGACGGCTCACCTGATGGTAAGCGTTTACCGTCGCCTATAGACACAAGCAACACCAGAGCAGTTACAAGTGCGTTGTATGAGGGAGAAGGTAAAGGATATGGGGCCTCCGCTACTCTCACTCACTGAACGAAACGCAACAGTACTATTACTGTTTTGTAAGAAAACACTACTTTCCCAGTCGAGACGACCCGTTCATGCTAAAAGCTCTAATACCTAGAAAACAGTCCTCTGTATGACAGCCTGTTAGTTGTTCACTAGGCTATTTCTGCTATCATCATGGCAGCCTTTCGCAGTCCACAGCTGAACATAGGACTAAGACACATTTTTGCTTTAATAAAAAATAACTTCACGCTAAAATGCGTCGAGTGTTATGGGTTCGATTTCCACACGTGACACCACTTTATAGTTTATATGATCCATAAATTGTTGTTTCAGTCTGGGTATTCATCGTCTCCAATGGTTGCATGTTTGTAAAGTTCCCCGCGACACAGAATATATTCCTAGGGCATTTTTTTTTCCGTGTGAGTGTGTGGCAAACTCTGATGTCGGAGTTTTCTGACCACCCGAAGGCCTCCGACATGGCCTGACGATCCTTATCCGTAGACAAGACCGGGACCGGCAGCTTTACGTGCCATCCGAAGCACGGTAGCGCTCAGATGTAAATGCCTCACATGGTCACCCATCCAAGTAGTGACCTGTGCAAGCGTTGCTTAATTTTGCCGATCTATTACGAACGGCAAGCCAAGTCTCACTATGAGTGCTAGGGCATGCGTTGTCTTCTAAATAAAAATTAAATAATAAAAAATCTTCTTACACTAATAAAAGTGGCCACAGTTAACTTAGTGAAAGGCCCTGCGGAGAACACCACTCCCTTGTTCAGCTGAGCCGTCAGTATGTACAGGCTCTTACGGAACTTGATGTCTGCTTTCCACCAGGTACTCTCGTATGGACCCATCATCACGTCTTGACTCTGAAAGAAGAATGTGAGTTAAAACACCTATAATTTATAATCAACTTGTTAAGATTAAGCTAATAACTAAAGCCCGACTTCGGTAAAAAATTATGAAAAAACAAGCGCTCAGGCATTAATTCAAATTTGAAACAATTGTATATGTGAAAATAAAAGTTTTTCTTTTTTGAATATTTTCTATGAATATGTTTTTTTTTTTATAAAATGCTTTTTACTTTGAAGACGCCATTTCGAATTTAAGATGAGGTATTGTTGGAAGCGTTTCTTTTGTTTTTTTTAGATATCAGCATACATAAGGTTGTTTTAGTATAGTCTACTATACTGTTACACACGACGACATTACCACGTAGTCAATTTTGCGCGCCGAGGATTCGAAACCAAAACTCTCTGCGTAGCAGTCTGCCGTACTTTCCATTAGGCTATCACTGCATGTTTCAATCAATAAAAAAGGAGTGATCTACAACAGTACATGACTTGATTGGCGTTTGTACTTTGACCTTAAGAAAATCTTACTCCACTTTCTCACCTCTACATACATACAACATATTACCATGTACGCAGAGTTCATTAAGGCGTCGCCGACTGAAGACAATGGTCGATAAGCTATGCACAGATTCAGCGGATTCCCGACTTTATATGCTAGATTAGACGATACCTGTTATAGGTATGAACCCTATAACAGGTATCGTCTAATCTAGCGTATAAAGTCGCATACGATTTATTTGCTTAAATTTTTTTGTGAAATTGATTTTGATATTTTGTCTACATGTTGACATCATGTTTTATGCCGCAAATCAAAGATATAATGTTTTTCTTCCAACAACCTATAACTGTACTACCTATCAAACGGCGCCAAGTGAACTTCTAGGCTATATAATTGTATACGTATTCATCTCTGATGCCATTTATGTCTGTGTGTCTGTCTGTCATTTTAAATTAACTATGTTTTTACAAGTGCTTATGTTATTTTAAATGTTGTAACTATGTTTGTCTTTTTATTGGCGGAATAATCTTTGAAACCAAATCTGATTTTAATACTACTTTCTCTGAACGATAAAAGAGTTTTAAGACTTTATTTATTTAGGTATCCATTTCATCTTAGAAGCAATTATTAGCGCCAAAGTCAGATCTCTTAAAACGTGCTATATTAAGTTTGCGAAGCCTACCTAGTTGGTAACATCGTGATAAAGAATATTAGTTAGAATATACTCACGGCGAACCAAACGTCATTACTATGCCAGCAGTAAATAAACAACTGTGCCACACCGAACACCAGGTACTCTGTCGTCAGGAACCTCTGCAGAGGACTGGTTTCAATCTGCAAGCAAAATAACAAATATTTTGATGGCAATGACTGGGTCAATAGGGCATAAATAATTGATAGCTGTTGTGTTATAGCAGTGGCACAGCTTCATAATTATCAAATTTGTTTTTTTTTTTTATTAATATTTTACTAGCTGACCTGGCTAAGGTTGTTCTACCATATAAGGTAGGTTTCGATGTCTAATAGAAAAAACAAAATCAAAACTTTAAAAAATTTCGTGGACTGATTACCAATGGCCTTGCGTGAAGAATACTTCACTAGATATTCAGATACTGGCTGGACATTAAAAAGAAATTGGGCGATGGTGCGACGTTTTTAAATCCCAAAAATATTGACGAAAACTATGCTGTCAAAATACTTAAGAAATCAATTAAAATATAATTTAATGCTTCAGTTCGGGTTTCTGTGACGCAGGTCACTCGTTAAGGTATCTCGATTAAGTATCATTGACACAAGTATGCGGCATAAGTGAAAAGATTCGTTTCTTTCAGTAGTCATGAAATGGGTCAAGTTGGTCGTACAGAAACACTCACAGTTATTTGGTAAGCTGTAACACAAAGCATGACCGAGCAGACGAACATGTACAGCAACATAATTGGTGACAAACACGAGTCGAATAGTCGAGCGTACCTGAAACAAATGGTCATAGATCAGAGAATGATAAGTGCGTTTTTGGTCAATATGACTTATCAATAAAGGTATAATCGCCAAAAATGCTTTTTCATTTGGTCATATTAGGATAACTGCGTACAAAATATTACTGTTGTATTGAATACTAATCAGATTATGATAATGCATGCAGTTATCCTAATATGACCAAATGAAAAAACATTGTTTTGATAAGTCATATTGACCAAAAACGCACTTATCATTGTCTGATCTATGACCACAGATTATTAGTTTTTGAATAACCATCCAATTTGGACAAAGATTTTGAAATTAAAGTCGGATCTCCTCACGTGAATTTACGGCTATTCGAGTTACATAAATCAGTAGAATCTTGCGTATAAAGAGAAGAGGCTTTTTTTAGTAGTAGAGCTTGCTGATTTTCGTATAAAAGGCTGGTTCGATTGAAAAACTACTACCGTCTCGTCTGTTGTGTATCCAAAATTCAAGTCCCTTAGTCCAGTGGTTTTTTACCTGTGACGCTAACAAAATGTTTTTAAATCTTCTATCAAAAACTGCGTTTTTTTGGGCTACCGCTTCGCTGTCGTAACTCTGAGTGTGGGGTTAAAAAACCTATATTTTCCTGCCTCGATAAAAAGGCTTCCCAACACAAAAATAATTATAAAATAGAATCAGAAGTTCCTGATATTAGCGCGTTTAATCAACCAAACTAACACACAAACTATTCAGCTTATTATATTAGTACAGATAAATAAAATATCTGGATTCAGATTCATTGTTACGTGAAATAACAGTAGATCGAGCAAATTGAAGTCACCTTTATTGTAAAACTAGTTGCTAGCTTTATAGTAAAAGGTTCAAAGAGGTAGTGTCATAAAAATTTCTAAGTCAGCCATGTCTGTATGTCACATCTGTATTCTGTATACATTTCTAGCGTTACTGTCCGATTGACAGACAACGCGCATTCAAAACGATCGGGCGTACGAAGCTGAACTTTGGCATGTATATTCTTTGGGGACCATAGGTGCACAAAGAAAGCATTTCTCTCAATTCCCACGGCCTTGGGAAGAAAATATAAATTAAAATATGTAGAATGTGCGGGCGTAGCTGGGTATCCTCTAGTTATTTTATAATGTAGTTATAAAGATATTTATTATAGATAGACAACAAACAAGTATCTACGTAGAACTTAAATAGACTTTTCTTTTTGTTTTCTTTTTTTGGTGTCAGGTTGGAAAATCCTCATGGCGTCCATTCGCTCTGGGAGAAGCGCGAAGGGGACTGTAAGACTTCTACTGACTAAAAACCCAACTCGGGTTTCTCATGTACCCGTGTGTTGGAGGGTCGGGTATCGCCGATGCATTCCTCGCTACCCCCGACGGGTACCATTGGACGCATCCTGCGCATGCCTCCGTCAAGCTACGTCCACGTCCACGCGGAGCGTCCACTCCCGGGATCTCGCTTAGTATCACCACGACACGACGTCACTACCGTTTTGAGCGAACACGCCGAAATATAGTTTATGCGAATCCGGTTTTTTGAAGCGCGTAATGTAGCGCGCGTATAAGTGCGTATGCTGAAACGACCGTATACGCGCTGAAAAATACGCTAATCTGAAACGGCCCTAACTCGCGAACGAACATCTTACTACTTGGGTAAGGCGAATGTAAACAAAGTTACAGAAATTTATCGTCCACATAAACCGAGCAACTTAGATTGACTTTGGAGAGGTTAATTTCGATTTTGAACACACATTTACTGTAAATACTGTTTTATTTGTTAGGTACGCGTTTAATTCCAGATGGAGTGATTATTTCATGAGATACTGAACTGCGCAGAATTTACTAATTCTACGCAATTTTAGTGTGGAGAATTAAATTTCATGACGCAACTCAGATGGCTTTTATAAGTAGGTATTAGAGCTTGCTGATTTTAGTATCAATGGGCTGGTTCAACCGGGGAAGTCCTACCCTCTCACAGAATATCGATGTAAAATAACATTATCTATACTGTTGCATTTGATTTGGTGAGTGTGCATTCTCTTTTATCCTGAAAGAGTATGAACATATTAGGTGCTTATCTCATGCATTAGAGTGGTGTGGACCTAACTAAGACTCATACACTAGATATAGATCTAGAACAACCGATAGAAATACGTAAAACCGCGCTGCGGACGGTAAACACATTTTGTTGGTGTAATAGACCCACTCCACACCTTTCCACTCCAGAGGGCAGCCGGCCTTGCGATTGCACTTTCATGTGGGATTCAATCTATAATCTAAATAACCACTAAATATAATAAAGTACTATAGCGATACGAACTATTATTAAATATACGAAGTATTTGTAAAACACTGTTACCACTTTGTATTAAAAAGAATTTGAATGTGAAATTGAATAATTATTCGTGCATCTTAAACAAATATCTCAAAAAAATTAAAAAGTGATCATTAAATTATGTGCTATTGTTGTGAAAAATATTTCACAGCATTCTATAAATTTGTTTCTCGATCTTTCAATAAATTAAATATTTTCACATGGCAAATATGAAGCCATTAAAAATTAATCGTAAATTCTCAATGGCCTGTTTGTCAGAAATATAAGTTATTACGTAAATATACATTTATATGTGATGTGAAATAAATATAAACTTATGACTTTAACCTTTTCGTGTCCGTGTGGTGACGGATAAAGAATACGGATTGTCACCACCCCATATCATCCCATGGGTGTCGTAAGAGCCAACAGAGGGAGCATATTATGCAGAGAACATCACTGTAGGAGAAGGAAAACTTGATACAAACCCTATACCAACCCGTTTGTCCAGCGTGGTATAGTACGCCAATTCCTCCTTTCAAAGGAGAGGTCTAGTCTAGCAGTGGACTGTTAAAGGCTGATGATGATTTAACCTTTTATTTTCAGAAGATTTATTCAATTGGCCATTCTGATCTCAAATCTAAGCTGAAATAATGACAGTTATAAAGGAAATTAAATTTTCTTGGTAATTATTTCGGCACTGTTACAAGTGCCAGTAACAGTGACATATCATAATATGTAAGTAAAATACATTTTCTTTCTTTCTTTGCCTTAAAACTTACTTGCACAACTCCACGTGTCTTCTATGAATGTCTTTCATTCTATTCAAAGCGACTGTATCATCAACTGGATTATTTTCTTCTCCAAACATTTGGCTACAGTCTATCCGAAGCAACTCCAATTCTGCTCTAAAGAAAACCATTATCACCATTGCATTTGTATCGAACGAAGTTATCCACCCCCCTCCATATATAGCAGCATAACTTTGGTACACCGAAGCCGCTAAATATCCTCCCATACTATTCTTATCAAACGGTACCCAAGAGCTTACGACTTGTAAGTAAGACTCTGTACCATTTTTTACGTTGTTTCTATAGGTCTCAGAGGAAAAATACTTGAAGATTGGCTGAGCCATCACAATAACAACAGTTGTGTACATTAAAGACCAATATAGATAAGTTATCTTTCTACAGTACTTCGTAAAAGCAGCTATGATTAAGTTTGTTTTCTCGTCGCTTGTCGTCCTTTGATATAGGTCCGCCCTTGTCACATATTCAATAATGCTCTTCCAATATTTCTGCCATAATAAAAATGTCGTCACTTTACAAACGCTGACAGTTGCCAACATTGTAATTTTCAAGTTATTCAGCAGTAAATTCATGTCGGATTTGACGAACCACACGTCTATGTATTCCGTAGCTGTGAATATTGTTACCAATATATGCATGAGTATGTAAAAATATCTTTTCCAGACATTATCCGGCAGTAATAGGCCCCAGAATTGTAAGGCTTTCACATTAGGGCCTAATAGTGGCTTCTTTGGGTTTTCCAATTTGGCCAGAATTTTTCTCCACATCTTATCTGATCTAGTGGATGGACCAGATTGGAATAATGATGCACCTTATTACACGCTTTCAAAGACGAACATAATAACGTAATTCGTAAGAATAGAGGTGGGAAAAGTGCTGTTATGAATATCGATTTCTACTAGAGTAATTTTAGTGTGGGGGTTTTCGTATGTCGAGGAGAATTTAGCATTAGATCGTGATGATACTCATAAGATTGAGACAGCATAAGCTTAAATAATATGGTTATAAATATAGATTGTACGATTATGGGCGACGAAAATACTCCAATGAAAAAATCTTAATCTTAATTAGAATACCTTTTGACGTCGAAAGATGATACGCTAATACGATGTCACTTTGTACGGATTTTTGTTTTATGTGTAAATTTACAATAATTAAAATAGCAGTAAGAAATAAAAGTCGTGTGAAATTAAATGAGTATTTTTAGTTCACACGAATTATATCTACTGAAGATAGGTGTAGGTGAATACAAAACTGAGTATAGGAAAGGAATTATTATTATCTAATTTATTCATCATCACCAGCTCTGTCTACAAACTGTCCAACTGCAAGGCTCGGACCACTTCCTACTATGAGCAGCTTACAGGGTTCACCACGACAAAGCGTGGGTTGGCAGACATCACATGTCTTTAAGAACATTATAGGGAACTCACAGACATTCAAGTTTCCTCACAAACATTCAGATTTCTCACGATGTTTTGCTTAAATGTTTAGCAAACGAAAAATGACTAAGTATTTAATACGCGCGACACGCGCGTATCTTCAAAAAGTTTAACTCGGTTCTTTTGCCAGCTTCTTCACTTCAAGGCATACTTGGGTATGCCATCAAAGTTAATCATGAATCATGTTTAGTTCACAGTTACGACAAGTTGATATATGGCATTTTGTAATCCCGCAAGCTGATGTTTCAAATCGTCATCCTCCTAGCGTTATCCTAGTTGTAACCCGGAAAGTACCTAACCTAACCGGATTTTACTGAATAGGTATATGCTTTTCCACAAAGTGATTGCCTGTCTCACCGTCGGTTTCATGGCAGCAGTTGATCAAAGAAATGAAGGAACATCGAGACTTAAGATCATCTTCTATATTTGAGACGACTTACCGAAGGTAACACCAAAAGTACTTTCTCTAAAATTGTTGCCTGTAGCTTAAAATTTACACAAAAACTTTTACTCTTTATAATCCTTCCATTTTCACAGGTAAGTGTCATAAGGCAGAAGATATTTTTTATCTTGTTGTGTCCATAAGCAGTGGAATGGCGGCAAATTTTGTGATGGAGGTACTTTACACCGGAATGCTGTTCATGAGCTGTTTTCTTAGCTAGCTGAGGAACTTAGTTTTTGTACAATTTTTTATTGGCTATCTTTGAAAACTACGTTGGTACTTCGTTTTAGATAGGTTTTTATATAGAAAGTAATGTCGCTAACCAATAAAAATATGTCTTTTATGGGAATATGTGTCAGAAAAATACTTTTGGCTTAACTTTAAAATTTTCTTTCGACTCAGTACCAAGAATCTGTTTATGTTGAAAGTTTTGTTTTACCTTAAAAAAATCAATGATCGCGACGAAGACCCATTAAATAAAATTATATGATGTATAAGTACCTGTTTACACTTAAGAATTTTCGCGTAGCAGTCAGAGAAACCTGAATATATTTTAAGAAATTACTGCAAGAAAATTCTTACCTGAAAACTTAGCAAGTTTCATTTACTCGTCAAATTATGTTCAACCAACAATACAATGAAAATATAATTTTCATAAATCTCAATGTTTCTCGTATCACAGTATACTTGAGTTTAATTTATTACTAAAGTAATAATAAATCTTTACACTTTGTGGCCCTAATTAAAATAATTTCGGGATCTTGTAAAAAATTATGGTTGCTTGTAAACTATGCTTTTTGAGTTTACTTAGAGATAAACAGATTAGCACTGATTTAGCAAATAGATTTAGTACAGATTTTTTGTCCCCTGCCGCCGCAATGCATGCCTTGACGGCGCGGCGTAAGAAATGATATGCGGGCCACTTCGACTTACCACTCATAATGCTGAAGACCGGGCGAAGTGGAGACGTTGTAATAAGAAGGCGGATCCCGGGCTCCTGGGCGAGGACCTTGGATCGCGATCGAGAAGAGAAAGCAATAGGATGATGATGATTGTTTGGAGTCGCCTGACACGTGGTCATAATATGACCACAGACTAGGCAGAGGCTACCTATACTATGCCGCGTTAAAGACATGAATTTTAATTACATTACTATAATAAAATACACATTGTATACATCTAATATAAGTGTCTACATAAAATCTCGTGTCGCGGTGTTTGAGGCTGTAATTGTTCGAAACGGTTCAACTGTTCGACATTTTCGTGTACTTTTGGTAATATTTACTGGTGATTTGGCTGTCCCTGTATATTCAGTTTTCTATTTATTTTTCGATGATTTTTTATTTATGCGTACCTAATCAACTCTACCTGACTGACTGCCTCCGTGGTCTAGTGGATAGCGTATGCCACTACTGATCGGAGGTCCCGGGTGCGACTCCCGGGTCTCGAAATTCTCAGTAGCAGCACGGAGTCTGGTGATGTGCTTGTTAACGGCAATAGGCTCGCTATTACGTGGGACCTAAAAATTCATGGCGAAATGTGAGTGTAATATTACACCTCTGACTACCCCTTCAGGGATACAGACATACATACATACATAGTCTCACGCCTATAACCCCGAAGAGGTAGGCAGAGGTGTATTTCTACACCCAACTTTCGCCAGATATACTTTAGTCCCACGTAATAAGGGGCGAGTCTATTGCCGTGCCGAGCACATTTCCAGACTCCGTGCTGCTACTGAAAATTTCGTGACAGAAAAACCCAATAACACTGCCCGACCCAGGAATCGAACCCAGGACCTCCCGATCCCACGCGCACATTTATGCCGCGAGACCAACGAGGCAGTCGTATAGGGTTTGATGTCGAGTTTTCCGTCTCTCCGCAAAGATGGTATTTGCATCGTGTTATACCTTAGTCGCCTCTTACGACACCCACGGGAAGATAGGGGGTGGTGACACTTGTATTCTATGCCGTCAGCCACACGGCTATTACGTGGGACCTAAAAATTCATGGCGAAATGTGAGTGTAATATTACACCTCTGACTACCCCTTCAGGGATACAGACGTGAGTCTATAAAAAAAATCAACTCTACAAAACATGTTTCTGTCCAGTTGATTTAAAATCATCTCAATTACTTCAACGCTTGCATATTCTGTAAATATTTAATTAGAAAAACAACCTTATGATGGTTTACGGTTGTTAATTAATATACCTTGTGCGCCTTCTAATGTTTGTTTTAAAATAATTACTGGCAGCTGTTTATTTAGTAGCAGACCGTACGGTTGGACGTCGGCAAACCTCCGGCGCTTTGACATTTATGCAGTGTATGATAGGATGCTGGAAAGTACATAGCTTATGTCTCAGATCAAATAAAAAAGTGAATACAGCTTATATATGTCTAAGTATACACACATCTGTAAATATAAAAAAAATCCCGTTTATAACTGACTGACAGATAATAATCGTCTTATTTGAAGATAGTTAGCTATCATGATCACTAGATCCGTGAACATGGCGCTTGCAACCGTACCAAATACCGATAGGTAGGTACTCGAAACAGAGTAAAAAATATTCCGAAAGGCATTTAAACTAAGAAATCTAGGCAGAAAAGTTTAAACGTATCGATAGAATAATAAGTTTAATCCCACCTCTACTAATTACGATTTAATAATGCGACATATATCGCGATATTCAAAGGTGTCAATTGTGCGAAGTAACATAGATTTTTCATCAACTAATAATATATTAGGAAGCAATAATTACGGTTGGAAATGTATGAAATAATATCCGTAATGACTCAATTTTCGAATAATTATGATAATAAGTACTTTGATTTTGTATGTTCTTTGTCTTGGAGGTGACAAAGTTGTAGTGTAGAATGTGTAAATATTCAAATGAGTAAAAATATTATTGTTATAGATGAGACGGAAAGTCTTTCTTTGTTAGCTTCGTTTTCAGTCGAATTGTACGGATGTGAAGTTGAAATTTGATATAATTATCCTTACTAAATTTAATATTGTTTATAGAATAAAGTTTTCCTTGCGCGTTTGCCTGTCTTTTTTTGGTGATAAAGTAAAAAACAACTGAACAGAGTGCAATAGGTGTGTAACTGGCAACCTGATGTTATCGTTAGTTAGTAGATTTTATTTATGGCAAGGTGCAAAACTGTTATTTTCCATGTTTATTTAGTTATCATCTATAATTAATTAATATTTAAGAATAATTATAATTATGTTTATCGATTATTTGTTTACCATTGGACAGGCTGCTTAGTATAATTGTGTGTGGGTTTTAAAATAACATTACATTGTTATGTTATTATCTTTATAACAAACAAAATGTAGATAATTAATAATAATAAAAGTTAAATCTCTTTTATTTCCTGCAATTATTATTAGGAGAAGAAAAAGCTGTTATTAATTAGGAACATCTATAATTGAGTGTCGTAAGAGGCGATTAAGAAAAATACACAAAGCCTGGCATCTTTAGGAACAGTGGGAAAACTCGATATCATACCCTATACCAACCCGTCTGGCCAGCGTATTATAGTAGACTATGTCTTCTTATTGACTCACAATGCTCTTGTGATGGAAATTAGAATCAAACCTAATGGAAGAAAAGAGGAACCCACCACGCACCCTCGGATTGAACACCCCAACTATTGCAATAGAAAAAGGTTGACAATACCGAATTCCTCTAAAAGGATAGCTTGGCTCAGTCGTTGCCCATCGCTCCTGATGATGCCTCGTACAGAGGCGAAACACGTATCGAAGAATAGTCGGCGCATACAGCGGGATATTGCAAGTTAGGTATCTTCCTGGAACCCATACCATTCCTATATCCCTTATCCTTTTTGGGGAAGTTAATCCGAGGGTGCGTGGTGGGTTCCTCTTCTCTTCCATTAGGTTACAATGGAGTTCCGCCAAGTAACGCCTGATTCAATCAACTAGAGGCCTATGATTATCAGTGGACTGCAAAAGGTTGCATCATGATGATCTTCACATTGCACAGCTTTATAGGGTTCCATAGCAAACTACTATTAACCCTTATAGTTTCTGTCCATCCGCGGCTTTACGCAAAATCTATATATGTACTGAGAGCTGAAATTTCACACACTCACACGCGAAAAACTCGGTACGATAAAATTCTAAAACAGTTACGTTTACTGGTAGCTCCTATACAATTAGTGAGAAAGCGTTTCCTTTATCTATACATATAATAAAATGGTAGGAAAGTCAAAACTGTACATTGAATATTTTTTTTAAAGAATACTTGGGGTGTGATCTACTATCGATACCGAGGCCAGAAATATAGTTTTTAGAATTTTTGTCTGTTTGTCTGTTTGTCTGTTTATCTGTTTGTCCTTATATCCGGGGTAAAGTAAAAAAGTACTGCATAGATTTACTTCAAATTTGGCACAAATATTATTAAAAAGTCGGATCACCACATAGGCTACATATTATCACGCTATGACCTATAGGGAACGAGTAGAGAACCTTTATTTCTTCAACGCATTCTGTAACAACGTGTAATGTAACAATGCATATTTGAATGTTGTTATTATGTTAACTATGCTATAAGCTAGCTTCACACTATAAAAATCACGCAATATAAATAACTTAGGCTGATAAACATAATTAATTGAATATTAGTAGAATCAAGACAATTTTAATGCAGCGCCATCTAAGAGAGTTCAAAAACATCAAGTCGAATTACATGTATATGCCCTTTTTGGATATAAATAATTTAAATTTGAACATGTTGGCGACGTTAATAGTTGTTTTCAAAAGTCATAGATGGAGTTGTACATTTTCTTCTTAAAAATGGTATTATTAATTCGTTTCAGAGATGAGCAAGGCTATTAGTTGAAGTTACTTAATTAATTAACTACACCATCGCCACACTTGATTGCTTACATCATTTCTGTCAGAATAAATAGTAATAGAGTTAGTACAAAATAAACATTTTGGTCACATTGGTGTAATTATTGCTTCTTATTTAATATATTTTCATGTCGCATGTAAACTTGCTTTAAATTGTCTTCCGGGATATACATATAGCACGTACCTTTGTTTAAATTAACTGTATATAAACATTAGTGAGATGTGGAACTAGCTAGATTATTTTTACTCACACACAGCCATTTATTTATTGTTACGTCTGAAGCGGTTTGGCGGATACTGGTGTTCTCTATACATGAGAAGCATCCTACCCTAATGCATTTACACGACCACCTAGAGAACGGCCAGCGCATATAGGTATTTTGATCCCGACAGCATTGCTGAGCACTTGGAAAATCCGCGTCAAACAACTCTCTTGGCATTTTTCAGGCTCTGTAAAATCGATCAGTTTGGAAGGTCCCTTATGTATGACGAGATGCCTTCATATTACACGTCCGACAAGCAAACGGGTGTATTTAACCGACGTTGACGCGGAGGTGCTGTGGAAGGTTTTCTGGGAAGTTTCAAGGACACCGCATTTTGTAGAGTTTATACCGTACACACAAATAACGTCGAATGCTATTTTCTGCGGCACGGTCCAAGGGCCAACGTCTTTCCCCTTTCTGAGGACATTTGATGGCTTGGAGTATCCCACTTACCGCACAGCCTGCGTAGTACATCACTTTCTCGACGGTGACCAATACTGGGATGACAACCTCGCGGAGGCGATCGTCAGTGACAGTCCCAGCCGCATGCGTCATCTGTTTGACGTCATCTTGGTGTTTTGTGGAGTCGCGGATGCGGTAGCTTTCTGGGAGAAGTATCGCCATCATCTGTCTGAAGATTTTCTACGAGCTTTGAGGCGTGTTACTAGAGACGAAGTCGAAGTAACTGATGACCGCGTGCTGACCACCTGTCTCAGTTCACTTCAAGACGTGGTCATTTCTATCAGCGGCAACCTACTGGTCAAATATTTGTTACCAGCTTCCCAATCATCACCGCATCAAGACCGTGAAAATTGGGAGTATAACGCTGAGACAATTTGAAATGACCACCTTACGAATTTTACGACACCGTCCTTGAAAGCGTTGGGCAAAGCCAGGCTAAAATGTTTTTCTTGGATGCTTCTTGGTGGAACAGGAAAAACATTTGTTACTACTGGCATACTTGCAGATGTCAGGAGGCAAGGCAAAATTGTCATTGCTGTAGCGTCGCCGGCAATCGCTGCCACACTGCTTCCGGGTGGCAAGACAGCATATACCATGTTTACATTTCCCATCGATTTAGAGAGCGCCGTAACACCCGTTTGTGGTGTGTCACGTAACAGTGATAAGGGACACGTGCTCAAGGATTGCTCTCTGATCGTATGGGATGAGCGTTCGATGGCCAATAGGAAGGCAGTTCAGGCCATGGACAGAACCCTGCAGGACATCCACAGGAACGAGCATTTAATGGGTGGTCACAGTTCTGTTCAGTGACGATTCCCGACAAACGCTTCCCGTAGTGACGCGGGGATCGAGGGCTGACGAGATGAGTCATCATCATCATCATCATCATCAGCCTTTAACAGTCCACTGCTGGACTAGGCCTCTCCTCTGAAAGGAGGAATTGACCTACTATACAACGCTGGCCAAACGGGTTGGTATAGGGTTTGTATCAAATATTCCTTCTCTTACAGTGCTGTTCTTGCTCCCTCTGTCGGCTCTTACGACACCCATGGGATGATATGAGGTGGTGACATTCCGTATTCTTAATCCGTCACCACACGGACAAGGTGAGTGCTTCGTTGAAATTATCTTTGTTGTGGTCACGAGTTCGTATGCTGCGCTTGACCATTAATATGAGAGCTCAGCTTGGCGTCAATGCACGTGCTCAACATTTCTAAGATGTCCTTCTAAGTGTTGGCGAAGACACTCTACCAGAGAAGAGAAGTGGACAGGTGGTGCTTCCACAGTCTCTCAGTAGAGTTGTATCCAGCTTAGAATTATACAGCTGTATACCGTAATAGCAGAATTCGTGAGTGTGTGAGTGGCCTATTTTGACGCCCAAAAATGATCAGGCTGTAGCAATTAACGAATGCATTCTCTCGGAAATTGAGAGGAATGAAGTGGTCTACACCTCTATAAACACTGTCGTCGAGCAAGAAAACGATACACATTATCCCGTGTAATTTCTGAACACCAAGTCAGCAAGTGAACTTCCAGCGCATAGCATCAAGCTGAAGGTCGGTGTCCCGATTATGCTTCTTCGGAACCTATCTCCTCCGAAGTTATGTAACGTGACCCGCCTGAAAGTCATCTCGCTCCACAGACACACCATTTAGGAAATTCTTACGGGTTGTGGCGTCAGCGAGGCAGTATTTATACCACGCATTCCTCTCATATCTCATAATTCAAGCGCATACAGTTCCCCGTGAGTGTTTGCTTTGCGATGACCATCAATAAGTCGCAGAGGCAGACATTGAGGGCAGCGGGTGTCCTGTATGTCGCTTGCTCCCGCGTCAGCAGTCCTGCCTCTCTTTACATTTTGGCTGCGGAGAGCCAAACCACTAATGTTGTATATCGAGAAGTCCTATAAGTATGTATATTACCCTGTTATGTATTCCTTCTTTTCTCCATCTGCTTCAGTCACAACTTATGACTTAATTCAGCAGAATCACCATAAAGTCATTTATTCAAAGCAGGCTAAAAATCAGCACTTTTTGAAGGTCAATTTTACAAAAGACAGTCTCCCTCTGTTACTACACTTTCTGCAGGTATGAAATATAAAGAAGAAACGGGTAAATGAATGTTATTTCAAAAGGTATATCTTCTCATATCTTCACGCCTTTTATCCCCGAAGGGGTAGGCAGAGGCATTACACACCCACACTTCGCCAGAAATGTTTCGGTCGCAACGTAATTGGGGGCGAGCCTATTGCCGTCTACCGGGCACATTGTTAAGCGAGCGATAATTAATTAATATTTTTTAATACACACATAACTTCGAAAAGTCATAGGTGTGTGCCCGGGGTAGCTGGGGATCGAACCCAAGACCATCGTCTCGGCAGTCCGTTACATACACCACTGGGCTATCGCCGCCGCCGCGTATTTTTTAAAAGGTATAATCGTAGGTAGGTATTGATTTAATAGTTAGGTGCTGTATAGCGTTCACGCAGACGACGTCGCGGGCAGCAGCTAGTATTTCTACAAAATTGTATGAGGTCTCGTTAGATAGGTATTTAAAAAACACTGAGGGTTTACTTTAATTGCTTTTTTATTTTATCAATATCTTTTTTAGGAAATTCACTTTTTACAAAGTGAAAAATGATACTACTGAAACTAATAATTCAGCTCCAGACGATATTTCAATGTCACAACATTAAAATTAAACTACAGTTTACGGATTTCATCGCGTTGTATTGGTTTCACTAAGTTATTACATTTGAAACTAAAGATCTAGAAACTATATTTTTAATTTATTACTAGCCGACGTTTCGAATTCTTTACAGAATTCATGTTCACGGCAGACTGAGGTGATATTTGTCTTTTTCTTGAATGTATAAGTTATCTCAAAGTACCCGAACATTTTTCAACTACTGGTGTTACTATTTACGCAGAATGAGCTCACAGCGTCCTTAGGTCTTCTGGTGACTTTGTCCTTCTTGGGTTTCATTAGCCTTATGACAGGGTCCCAAGCTGTAGGAACATTCCAACCATCTTCCCTATTGAAATTAGGGTGTTTTTTAATTTCAATAGCCTCTCGTATCATCCTTGGAAGAAAACGATGTTCTTTTGCGAGTATCTGTGGTTCATCAAATCGCAGGTAGTGGTTGGGTCCTTGTTCCACATGTTTACACACAGCAGACTTTGTTGAGCGTTTATGTTTTATGTCAGCTATATGTTCTTTGAGTCGAATGCCTATGCTTCTCTTGGTTTGTCCAATGTATGAGAGCCCACATTCACAGTCAATTTTGTAGACACCGGCCTCTTGCAAGGGTAACTGACACTTGACAGATGGTAATAATTGACTGATCTTCGTTGACGGCTTGTAGTAAGTTTTGATAGAAGCTCGCTTCAAGATGTAGCCAATTTTGTCGGTCACGCCCTTGATGTATGGGAGGACAGCAGGTTGTCTTTCTACTGTGGCTGGTTTTTCTTTCTTCTGGGATCTGTGACAGTGGCGCGGCGGTCGGAGCTTGTTGTCTTGCAGAACTTGCCTGACATGTTGAAGCTCAGCGTCCAGGTGTTTCTTGTCACAGATCCCGCGGGCTCTCTGAAACAGAGACATTCCTACAGTAGCTAACTGTTTAGGATGGTGGTGAGATTCTCACTCAGAAAAAGACAAATATCACCTCAGTCTGCCGTGAACATGAATTCTGTAAAGAATTCGAAACGTCGGCTAGTAATAAATTAAAAATATAGTTTCTAGATCTTTAGTTTCAAATGTAATAACTTAGTGAAACCAATACAACGCGATAAAATCCGTAAACTGTAGTTTAATTTCAATGTGTAACATTCGCGTAAACCCAAGAAGATACTATGTCACAACATTATTCACCTAAATACCTTCAAGTCTTAACGATCTTTCTATCAACCATTAATTACACCTTACTAAACCAACGAACTCTACTAAACCTACTAAAAATGTTCCACCGAACGGGAGTGTCATTCGAAAAAAAAGCTTTTGCCCAACAATTAGTGTAGATTAGTGGCAGGTAGAAATGATTGGGCCCTTAAGAGACTTTAATGAGAAAGTCGTTAGGAGAGCGCGTGACCTGTTTTCTATAGACAGACTTGACATTGGCCAGGTCATGACCAGTAGGTCAAGTGGATTCAAAGATCCTTGGAGTTTTCTTTAATAAATATTGCTGTTGGCTACTCCGTCCAATGGATAGTGTATGTGTCTGCTAATCAGTAGGTTCTGGCTTCGACTCCCGGATCGGGTTTTTCCGAATTCTCAGTAGCAGCACGGAGAGTGGCTCGCCCCCTAATACGTGGGATCTAAATTAATAACGTGGTGAAATGTGGTGTAATATTACACCTCTGTCTACCTTTTCGGGGATACAGGCATGAGTCGAAAAAAAAAAGATAACGTTACTGTTTTAACACTTATTGCAAGAAAGCAGATATTTAAGAATCGGTAAATTAAGATTATGTCTATACAGCTGTCATTGACATGTGTATTTTTAGGGTTCCGTAACCGGATAGCTCAAACAAAAAACCCTTCGGTTCAAGATGCCTGACTGTCTGTCCTTCCGTGTTTTATATTAACTTTTGCTCGTGGATATGTATGATTCTGATGTAGCTATATTATTGCTAATTTTAATCATAATTTGTTCAGTAGTTTTTGGAAACGTATACACAGGTCATCACTTGGATGGTTGACCGCGTGTGACATTTACATCAGAGCGCTACCGCGCTTCGGCGGGTATGTAAGGTGATCGGGCCCAGTACTTGTGTCAAGAAACGAATCGTAAGACCATATCGAACACCATTGGATGGACTGAAAACTCCGACACCAAAGTTGGCCTCACACAAAGAAAAAAGAAGACTAACACTCGATGCGAGAAACGGCTGCGTGATGTTCTAAATACGTCAAATTAGATTTCGTGTCTATTCTTTCTAACAGTATTAGAGAGAACAAGATAGCAATAAACCGTATTAACTTTAGCCGTACCAGCAAACATCCTCTCTTATTCCTCACAAAACTAATGCGACTCTACGCCTCACACTAAAATTACGAACATACAATATCAAGTAAAATTTATATTCTAATGAAGTGACAGTACACTGGAGTGGTTAACTTTGCGCTGAAAGTTGGTACAAGTTAAGCACAAGTTTTGAACAGAGAGGGAAAGCAAACAAAGTGAATACTCTCTTGGGAGAGAATTAATTTATTTTACACACAGCCTTCATATATATATGCATATTTACTTACATAACACGGATATGAAATAACTTAAAAGTAACATTTTAAAACAAACTTTCATATGCGCTGAACATGACTGTATGATCGAAGTACTTGTCAACTCAAGCCAAACGAGCCTTAACTCGACGAGGTTATGTCGTTTTATCGCAGAGTTCTTATGGCCACTTTTCTAACTCTTGGTCAATGGTTCATAATAAATCTATCATCAGATCAGCTCTATGAAATGATAATATAAAAATACATGTATTTCAGCTCAATATAAAACCGGGAATTTCGTCAAATTTATCTTGAAGTACTGCACCGATCCTATATTAATTGACACCAGGCCAAGAGGAAGACGATGATGTTAATAAACAAAGTATTTATATCCATATGATGTTATCACTAAGTTTCGTGAGAGGCGACAAAGGAAAATACACGGATCAAAAATTATATTTGCGAAGATACTGTCTGAAAATTGCTCATCAAGCCCTGTCCCAACCCGTCTGACATCTGCTATAGTAGGTTAAATCGTCCCTATTGCCTTATAGTGTTACTGTGAGGCAAATGTAATAATCGATTTTGGAGATAACTTAAATGAGAATGTATCGATAAAAGTTTGACAATGGAATAATGCTCTCCACTTCGCCATGGATGGATGGATGATAATCCATCACGTCCAGTAAACAAATAGTTATTTTTAACAAAAGGCAACGAAAACAAAATTCTCAAGGCACGTACGCGAATTGGGCCAAAAAACTAATATGACATTATATTAACTATGTCGATCTAGACACGACCATAAAACCCAACGGAGGAGAAAATACTTCATATGTAATAAAAACAGAGCCTACTTAGTACATCTAGGTGGAAGGGGCTGATATGTTATAAGAAACTTAGATCTGGAAGGATAAAATCTAGATTTTATCTACAAAATGTTTATCATGCTCGCGGTGGACTATTTGTATCTGATGTAGCTAATGTTAATATATATTTTTATTTGTGTTTGTAACGTAAATTGTCCTAAAAGGCTGAAACAATTTTCGATGTCTGTAAATTATGAAAATCATTTTGGAATAACTAGAAGGAGCATTTGAAAATAGTCGCCTTGGATTTTATGGACAGTTCTTTCCCTTGATTCTACGCCCTTGCTTTGCGAATGTGGCACTAAATGTTAATAACTTAGAAATTGACGTTCATAAGCATCAGTAGTGTAATATTGGGGATTCTGTATCATTTGTTCTCGCTTCGCTGCGAACCGCATGATACAGAATCCCCAATCGTTTTCACCGTATCGTATATACTTAACATTCACAAACAATAATATCAAGTTCGACTCGTTCGATCAACATTATTGATCTATACTTTATTACTTGACGAGTGTCATATTTATAAGTAGAACAATGCAGTGTGTATCAATTAGTTGATCAAGAATTTATTTGCATTTTATGCTTTGGTCTAGAGATTGCGAGTTGGCGACAGCCGTGCATGGTTTGATTTCCGATGGCAAGTTTTAGGTAGGTATTTGGTATTAAAAAAACAAACAAACAAAACAAACAATATTTTATTTGCTTCTCCAAAACTTAAAATACATTTTCTTACTTAAATTTACAGAAGGTGGTATGTGGAGAACAAATTAGGCAACTGCGTCAGCTATTGTTGCAGTTATAAAACTACAACGCTGGTATTCTCGCAGGCCTAAATGCAATTATAATTATATAAGATTAATTTACCTATAAATAAATAAAATATAATAACGACAAATTAATATATATATATATACAAAATTATATACAAATATATACGTATATAGTGTACATATTATTAATAAGTTTTATAATATATATATTATTATATACAATACACAATACATGCCTCCGTTACATCAAAATAAAAATAAAAATTAAAAATAGCAAATAGTAATTTGTTTCCGAACGCTACTTGTACTTGACAGACTGACGTTTCAATATAGGCCCAAGATTGAAAGATTCCATCTGTCATGAATGTCAATTGTCTTGTCAAGCAGGCGTCTGACAGAGTCCGGAGCACAGTTACTTTTACCAATATAATAAAACGCTGCGCATACGCAATTATATAGTAACAAATTATATACATTATAATATCACAATAAGTTCAATATCTTTCGTCAGTAGACACGTAAGTGATGTTGACGTACTACTTATTCTAAAAGTAAGTATGTAAGTTCATAACAGGGATCGAACCTACGACATTTAGTGCAGAAATTGATTCAATCACTGTACCAATAATACCACATTATCATTAAGTATGTAAATAAATTAATAAATACCAGGATATCGAGATCTAGCCTCATACTTGCTCAATTTTCAAAGTAGGTATCTATTATTATTTTATAATTAAGAATGGCTAAATAAAACAAAATCCAGACCGAAACAAATACTTATTTGTTCCGTGCGGGAATCGAACCCGCGACACTTGGCGCATTTACTAGCAGTACATTTACAAACTAATATTTACATTGTGATGCATAGAGCCGAGCTCTTATCCAATGCGCCAAACATGTCGTCGAAAATGTGACAAAATACTGAATCGCTTCATACGTTTTTCTCACTAGTTCGATTCCCACGTGGTTCAAATATTTATATATTTATTATTTATATATTATTTATATAAGATAGGTGTTCAGGATCTGTGATATTGTATGTTTGTAAACATATAACACAGGAGAAAGTTTGGGATATTAATCATTTTCAATGAAATAATATCATACACCATAACACAACATTACACCTGTAGATATACCTCCGAAGGGGTAGGCAGAAGTGATTGCTGCATCTGCGGCTAATGCCCATGTTCTTAGTTAATGATGCTACTGAAGGATTCCTGACGATGAATGGTGATAAACCCAATAGCGTTTTGCCTGACCTGGGAATCGAGCCAAGAACCCCACGCTCAACAGTCACAATTGTACCACTAGACCAGCAAGGTGGTCTAAAACTACTGCTAATAAGTAAATTATTCGTCCTGCAATTGCTAAGGCTGTCACTGTTGACCTTGTTGTTGAATCTGTTTTCACCACATGGATTGACCACTAACTGGTTTACTATTAACCCTTTTGGTGAATAATAACCCATCCTGATCTCATTACTATATACGAAGCACAGTTTAGTGCTTATATGATGCCAAAATACAAAGTTTATAGGCCGATAGTAGATAGCAGTATTAGTATTAGATCGATAAAGTACATACGATTTCCTTTTTAGAATTTCGTCTCAAGTATCCGCGCCATCGTGTCGCCACCTTCCAAAAAAGGAATTGCAGCCTGTGTGCATAGTGTCGAAGAATAAACAAATGATACTAGACTTTATTTTATGAGTGCATACAATTGAAATTAAAATATATTACGCGTTCAAATACTGATGCATCGTTTGCAATAAATAATATAAACGCTACCTTAAGTGAAAAACTATCCCGCTTCGATCACGACAACTTTTGTTTAATCTTTCACAAGTGCTTTGTTGAGTGAGTTGTGTTGTGCAAAGTTTCCAGGAGTAAGTATGTATGTATTTCATTAAATCAATTTTTAAATATTGTTATAAGAATTTTTTTCATAAAACGTTAACGTAAGTCAGGGTGTTGAATATAATTTATTGTTTTTATATCGATTTTGAAATCAGTTTACAGCATTTTTTCTGTTTTCATACCCATGAATCTGTTTAACCATGAATTATTGTTATGATTAGAGTTTTTTTTTTGTGTTTTTTTTTTCGTTTTAAATAGTTCGTTATGGCAATTATCATGGCTAGAAAGGAATTAAATACTGAGATGATGAGTGAACGAGATATATGGAAGAATACATTGACCTGAAGTATATAGCGATAAATAAGTATAGGAGGATGATGATGATTTGGACATCGGGTTTTTAATGTACATATTTAATGTTGTAGATAGATTTGTTAACATATTTTCTTGTGTAACCTGTATTATAATAGTATATTTATAATTACTAAGTATGTTTTATTTTCTCGTTTAAGGTCGGCCAGAAATCCTTTCGATTCCGACACGGAGGTCATTTCGCAACCAGCCCGCGAAATCAAAAGCAAGAAGGAGAAGAAAAGAAAAATAAAGAGCACAACTAAATCTAGACCAGAAAAGTCTAAGAAAAAGGTCCCGGTCGCAGTCCAACGCGACTTGTCGGATGATTCAGAGTCCGAAATAGCAGCAGTTCCCGATCAAAAATCCCGTTCGATATTTTCTGATTCTGAGGTAAGTCATAAGCATAGCATTAAGTTTCGAACAAAAATGTTTTATCTCTACAACAATTGTCGTTGATATTCGTAAAAACAATCAGTCAGTTAGTAGTATCTCAAAATATCAATGACAAAATAGTAACGAGCTAGCAATAATAAATATTTTCAAACTATGTTTCAGGACGAACAAGAACAACCTGTCAGAGCTGCCGCCTTGAGGAGCTACCTCTCGCGGCGTGTGGGCTCCGGGTTCACCCTGCAGCGTGATCCGACACGACGAGGGGAGTTTTACATTGAGTTGCGTGTATACAATAGCCGGGAAGCAGAGACACTTGCCGCGGACCGTTGGAAGCGAGCGCTTTTCACACTTCGTTCAGCACATGATGATAACGATGAGGTGTGGAAAGCTCTCACTAAGTTTATAACTGCTGCCAAGGCAGAGTATGCAAATATAAAGCCGATACTTTATCCATCCAATATTTAAATTATACTATATATATATTATAATTATATAACCATAATCATTTTAATTATCTGCGTATGCCATTGTTTAACAAAATCTTAATTTTTCAGTGAGTACTATTATAGCGTGAGTACATTTTATTAAGTGTAATTAAAGTAATTTAAAAATTTAAGTCTACTATTTTAATGATTTTTGTGTGCATATTTAATCTTTATTTACATTACATTGCCTTTACAGCTCCATTCCAAATAATCTTTGGAATAAAATCTGTAAACTCTGAAATATAAAAACTGAAAACTCTGAAATATGAAAATTCTGAAATATAAAAACTGAAAACTCTGATATCTAAAAACTGAAAACTCTGAAATATAAAACTGAAATCCCAGAAATTTCAAAACTGTAAGCTCTGAAATTTTTAATCTTTTTTACATTACATTACCTTTACAGCTCCATTCCAAAACAACTTTTGGAATAAAAACTGTAAACTCTGAAATATAAAAACTGAAAACTCTGATATCTCAAAACTGAAAACTCTGAAATATAAAAACTGAAAACTCTGATATCTCAAAACTGAAAACTCTGAAATATAAAAACTGAAAACTCTGATATCTCAAAACTGAAAACTCTGAAATATAAAACTGAAAATTCTGAAATCTAAAAACTGAAATCTCTGAAATATAAAAACTGAAAACTCTGGAATATAAAAACTAAAAACGCTGGAATATAAAAACTGAAAACTCTGAAATCTAAAAACTGAAATCTCTGAAATATAAAAACTGAAAACTCTAGAATATAAAAACTGAAAACTCTGAAATATAAAAAACTGAAATCCCAGTAATTTAAAAACTGAAAGCTCCGAAATTTAAAAATTACAATTCAATATTTTTTAAATCATAGCAATCATTTAAAATAATTAAAGTATTTGAAAGTTATCATAACTTGTTGTCAAGATTCAATAAATTAGATAAGCATGAAATTTTGTGATGATTGTCAGGTGTATGTCTCAAAATATTCTTCACATAAAAAAAGTAATTTACATAAAACCAATTGTTTACTTCATACCGAATTCGAAAATGTTCAATTAATAGCTAGTGCTTTTAGAGGAAGAATAGCTAGTTACAAAATTAATCCTCAAAGTACTAAAATGATAACACCCGAATTATTTTTATCTAATGTGTTCAAGACTATTTACGATTTATTACAACCATTACTTAATAAACATAAATCAATAAAAATTAATTTTGAGCTATTTATATTATATAGGCTACCGAAAAATGAAGAAATATCATTAAAATCTTTCAATACTAAATACTCTATACTGAATCAAAGTATGGACTTTATGAATTTATATAAAGAATGTGTAGAGAAGTTGATATGTAAATGCTCGGAGTTTGAATTATCAGAATCTGGTTGGACTATAGAGGAAGTTAGTCATTTAGAGATAAATGTTGCTAAATATAATCCTTTGAGAGCTGGAAATTTCATTTCATTACCGCCAAGAATTAAAAAAACAAAGGCATGTCTTAATATTTTGAATATGGACAATCACTGTTTTCTTTGGTGCATCATAGCACATATGTATCCAGTTAAGAATAATCCTAACAGAGTTTCATCTTATCCACATTATTCTAAGATTTTAAACACTGTTGGTATGTCTTTTCCGCCAACATTTGATGATATAAAATGGTTTGAAAAACATAATACCAATATCAGTGTCAATGTTTATGGTTTGGAAAAAAATGACACAGTTACTGGTCCCTTATACAAAACTATGCAGCGAAAACTTAATCATGTAAACTTATTATTTATTAGCAGAAAAGGTAGGAGTCATTTCTGCTTAATTAAAAACCTAGAAAAAATCGTACGTAGTCAACTCACAAAGCACAAATCTAAAATTCATTTATGCGAAGAATGTTTTTTGTATTTTGAATCACCGGAAAAATTAAATAATCATAATTGTGGTAGAATGCAGACAATTCTTCCGGAAGATAACAGTAAAATTACTTTTTCAAATTATCAAAGAACCCAAAGAGTACCAATTGTTATTTACGGAGATTTTGAAAGTTTATTACGGGAGTATTCAGATAAAAGTAAAAGTAAATTTACCGAAAATATTCAAATTCATGAAGCTACTTTTTGCTTATTACATATGCTGTGAGTCTAACCCTGAATTAAATAACTTAGTATCTTATCGCGGTCCAAATTGTTCAAAAAGATTTGTAGAGTCAATTATTAAGGATTCACAGAGATTGTATGAAATATTAATGATGCACAGAAAAATGTTACCATTGACGGAAGAAGAACTCAGGTCTTTCGAATCAGCCGAGGCATGTCATATTTGTAGAAAAAGATTTACAGACAATGATTGCATTGTTCGTGATCACGATCATTTCGCTGGTAAATATCGAGGGCCTGCTCATAATAAATGTAATTTAAATAATGAAATATGTAAGTTTATTCCAGTTATATTTCATAATCTCTCTGGGTACGATTGTTACTTATTTATAAATGAACTGTCTGCCGTTAGTGGCCATATAAAGTTAATTCCAAAAAATAAAGAACGATATATTTCTTTTAGTAAATATGTTTCACTAGATTCAAAAACAGCATTTCAATTAAAATTTATTGATTCTTTTAATTTTTTGAGTTCCAGTTTAGATAACCTAGCAAAGACTCTAAAAGTTAGCGATTTTAATCATATGCGATCATTTTTTATTGATGAAGATTTACTGAGCTTATGTCTAACAAAAGGTGTATATTGTTATGACTATATAGATTCTTGGGACAAATATGAAGAAACAAAGTTACCAGACCGTTTTTATTTTTACAGTAAACTTACTTCAGAAATTGTTTCAGAAGATGATTATAACCATGCTTTAAATGTGTGGAAGAAATTTGGTATCAATAATTTAGGTGAATACACTGATTTATATTTGAAATGTGATGTCCTGTTATTATGCGATGTTTTTGAAAAATTTAGATCAATGAGTTTAAATCACTATGGACTTGATCCTTGTCATTATGTTTCATCACCATCTTTGAGTTGGGATGCTATGTTATTAGTAACTGAAGTTGAATTAGATTTAATATCAGATATAGAAATGTATCAAATGCTAGAAAATGGTATCAGAGGAGGTTTAGCTCAGTGCTCCCTAAGATATGCGAAGGCCAATAATAAATACCTGCCCAATTATAATGAACAAGCTCCTAGTACATATTTGGCTTATTTAGATTGTGTCAATTTATATGGTTATGCTATGATGCAGCGATTGCCAATCGGAAATTTTAGATTTTTAACAGATAATGAAATAATTAAGTTAAATGTAAATTCTGTTTCACCTGACAGTGATGAAGGTTACATACTTGAAGTAGATCTTCACTATCCTTCTGATATACACGATGATCATTCTGATTTGCCATTTGCAGCAGAGAAAATAATTCCTCAGGTCCCAAGCACTAGTAAAAGTACTAAATTAGTAGCCAATCTTAATGACAAATATAAGTATGTTATACATTATGTTCACTTGCAAGAATGTTTAAAAAATGGTATTGTACTGTTGAAAATCCATAGAATCTTGGCATTTAGTCAAAAAAATATTTTGGCACCATATATATCTTTAAATACTTCACTCAGACAAATAGCTACATCAGACTTTGAAAGGGATTTTTTTAAAAAACAGAATAATTCAATATTTGGGAAAACTATTGAAAATAAAAGAAAGCAAGTTGATGTTAAGTTAGTTAATGTATGGAGGGATAAATTTAATAAAACTAATAAGATCTGCGGTGCTGAAAAATACATCGGTGCCCCCAATTTCAAAAATCTAGCTATTATTTCTGAAAATCTTATAACTATTCAATTACAGCCTGCGAAAGTTGTTTTGGATCGACCAATATATATGGGCTTTACTATATTAGAACTAGCAAAGAGTCATTTATATATTTTTCATTATTCAGTTATGAAAAAAATATATTTTGATAACATTACACTATGTTACACTGATACCGATAGTCTGTTATATTTAATACACACTCAAGATTTTTATGAAGATATGAAAAATAATATTGAGTATTTCGATACAAGTAATTTTAAGATTAATAATATTTACGGCATTCCGCATTCAAATAAACAAATACCAGGATTTTTTAAAGACGAGATGGGTGGAGATGTTATTTCAGAGTTTATTGGTTTAAGAGCTAAATTGTATTGTATTGATACTTTAAGTTCCATAGTTATGAAAGCTAAAGGTGTAAAGAAATCTGTCTCTAAAGAACTGACCAAAGAGAAATATAAAAAGGTTCTAAATTGTAACATTAATTTTAGATATCCCATGTTTGTCATAAGATCCAAAAATCATAAAATCTATACCCAAAGAATCAACAAAATAGTACTCGATGGAAATGATGATAAGCGTCAAATAAAAAAAAATAATGTTGCTACTTTGCCTTGGGGGCATTACAGTACTATATTTTAATCTTTTATGTAACATTTTAAAGTGTAAGAATTTACCTAAATTGTATATGTTTTCATAGTAGTTTTATTGTACCTATATTTTATAAAACTATGAATATGTTTTTGATTTTATAAAACTATGTATTTTGTAATGAAATAAAACCTTGTATTTCAAATTAAATGTGTTTTAGTGTGTTTTTATACAATGATACCTACCCGTAACTATGGGTGATTTTAACACCGTACCCAGGTGTTAAAATCACCCATTATAATTGCGTGACTGTAAGAAGGTACTAAAGTTTCTAGGAGATGTTCGAAAGAAGGGAAAAAAATTATACGTAACGAAGGAGAATAATAGACCCCTAGAAGAACTTTAGAATGATTCAGTTCCACTTCTAAGAAGAGATGCTCGCCGGCATTCGAGGGTGGTGGTTGCGGTGAGATGCTTACTATACGGAAAGGAATTTGAGCTCGTAGGTATATAGCGACACCGCCGCCACCACCGGCCGCGCGATCATTTCTAATTAGGCGAAACTCTGGAAGAGAATATGAAGTTGATGGCAGACATGGTTTGAGCCATGACTCTGAAACGAGAATAGCATGTATGTTCTTACAGTCAAAAGTTGTCAGCATATCAGGGAAATGAGCTGGAATACTTTGGGCATTTATATGGACTACATTAAAGTTCCCCGCGACGTCAGTGAACTGAGACTGAAGAATCTCTGCGAGTGAGGGCAGACTAGTGAAACTGTCAATGAGACTACTACTAGCAGTTAAAAAGCTGTCATCGTCACTACTTGTATCTTGCATAATATTTTTAATATAAATATATATTATCTATATATAAATAAAAATATGAATATAATATACTAATAATATGTAAGTTATGCTTAAATAAAAAATATATATTAAAGCTATGTAAAAACATATGTCCACCCGCCAGTTGCGAGTTACAAAAATACTATTGTATAAGTATATAACTCCACATAGCTTTACAGAACCGAAAAACAAGAGAAAATTTGATTTAGACCAGGTGAATTTCTAATAGATATTTAACAGAAGCTGAAGGATAAAAAACCTGAGATTCAGATAGGGAGTTGAAACAGAAGTACAGGTGACAATGACATTACTGACATGAGAGATGTCAAAGTGAAAAATTAAAATTATTGTGCAGGTTAATAAAATAAATAAGAAGAAGGTAGTAAAACTGTGAAATGTAAATTCACCCGGTCAAGTAAACAAAACAAAAATAAACCTATTTCTTCGATGCTGCAGCCCGCTTGGTCTTCGCAGCAGTAACCTTCCCTGCAGGAAGCTTCCCTCCATATTAAAAAATTAAAAATACCTACTTTAAATATATATTAAGTACTAGAAAAAACATTTTAAAAAGATAGACACAATTAACAAATAGATATAGGAATAAATAATATTATAAAGTACATTAGTACATAATGCAATAATACAACAAATAAGGTTTGATGTCGAGTTTCCGTCTCTACGCAAAGATGGTCCTTATACGACTGCCTCGTTGGTCTCGCGGCATAAATGTGCGCGTGGGATCGGGAGGTCCCGGGTTCGATTCCTGGGTCGGGCAGTGTTATTGGGTTTTCTGTCACGAAATTCTCAGTAGCAGCACGGAGTCTGGAAATGTGCCCGGTACGGCAATAGGCTCGCCCCTTATTACGTGGGACTAAAGTATATCTGGCGAAAAGTGGGTGTAGAAATACACCTCTGCCTACCCCTTCGGGGATAAAAGGCGTGACGATATGTATGTATGTATGTACAACAAATAAATAAAAATATGTTTAACTCTGCCCATACCATTTTCTTTCAGACGTATTCTTCCAGAATGGATAAATTTAAAGTCACAAGCTCGGCAAATGGTACTTAATGTGTACCTTTATTTCTTAAATGAAGCCAATGTTGTGTTGTGTAATTTATTTAAAAAAAATTCAGGACCGTGTTACAAAAGCTACAGGAATTTCACGACGAACTTTGACTAATATTTTAAACGAAAAAAAAACAAAATCAATCAATGAAATTTTCCACACCGAAAAAGGAAAACCTAAAAGTAGATTTCGGCTGGGACTTGATGATTTCGACTACTGTGTTATTCGTAATATGATATACAATTTTCACTTGACGCTCAAAGAACTCCCAGCTGTAAATAATTTGAGAAAAAAGTTGATCGAAGCTATTAATTTCAAAGGCTGTGTAGAGACTTTAAGGCTGATCTTGAAAGAAATGGGGTTTAGGTTTCTGAAAACTGATAGTAACAGACGGTTACTTATGGAAAAGCATGATATACGTTTAAAAAGGATCAAATATCTCAGAGAAATACAACACCTGAGGAATTCTGGTAGAAATATAGTGTTTATGGACGACTCATACGTGCATACATCACATACTAAGGGTAAAACTTGGCAAGATAGCAGCAAAAAAGGTATCAAACAATCCATTTCCAAAGGAGAGAGAATAATTATTGTACACGCAGGCAATGAAAAAGGCTTCGTCCCAGGGGCTCTAATGTTACATAAATATGTCGACTCAGAAGGTGATTATCATAAAGAAATAAACGCAAAACGTTATCAAGCTTGGCTACGCAATCAATTGATTCCTAACTTGCCTCCTAATAGTGTGTTGGTAATTGACAACGCCCCATATCATAATAAGCTGTCTGTGAAACCACCAAACTCAAACACACCTAAACCACAAATGATAGCTTGGTTAAAACAACACAACATTCCGCATGACCTAAAGGAACTGAAACCCGATTTGTATGAAATTATAAAAAGACATAAAGAGAAATACACAAAATTTGTCATTGACCGTATAATGGAGGGACGTGGGCATCAAATTATATGATTTTATGGTGGCACCATATCATCCCGATTTTAACCCCATTGAAAATATTTGGTCCCAAATAAAGCAACACGTAGCCAATAAATATTGCAATGACTGTCACGTCAGTTAAAGATGCTATATTAGAAAAAATCAATAATATAGGACCAGAAGAATGGAAAAAAGTTTGTGATCATGCTGTTAAATGCGAAGATGAATATAGAAAATTTGACCCAAGAATCGATAGTTTTTCTGATGAAATGATTATTTACACAGGTGATAGCAGTGAGGAAAGTGTCAATGAACAAGAGCATAATGAAAGTTCTGATGAATCTACGATGTCAGGAATAGAGATCCTCCTTGATTCTGATTATTTTTTTTGTAATTGTAATATTATTCTGGAATTATCACTGCTGTAAATACTTTTGAACTGAGATGTTATGATTAGATTTCTAAGATTTTAATGTAACCTGTGTTTGAAAAGTATTTTTCTTCTTCTAATATAAACCTTGCATTACTTAAACCTTCTTTTCTTCCATCATTACACCAGCTACAGCAAGACACTTAAAAAGTATTATAATCGAAGTAAATCAATTCAACAAAAATTGTAGCATATTCGCTATCGTGTGGTTTTCTTCACTATTTACTTATATGGAACTATCGAATCAAATTTCTTTACTGATAAACCAATATTTTTTTTTAGCACAAAAATCATAATTTTACTAAATTATGCACTTAACAACTCTATATACATATCGTCTTCCGACGCTCGGGGAATACGACCGTTGCCGAACAGTGACGAAGATTTATATGCGCATTATCACTTTGGGAGACCTGTACTTAACCTCTCGTATGCCGGAATGCCAGATACAATTAAAAAGCTATTGTGTCTCGCGTAGATCTGCCTTCCGGCATACAAGGGGTTTGCTTAATATGGCAGGAAAAGACTATAATTGACACCGATACACAACGCAAAAGGGGCTGACCACACATATATTTTTAAAATAAAAATCGACTTCCACGCTCTGAGTTACGGCATTCTACTCCTGCGATGGTCCTATGTAGTCTAATAGCGTACAAGTGTGATCTCATCTGTTAATGGATGAAAAATATTTGCCTGTACCTAAACAGCGTAATAACAAATTGGTTGTATAAAATTCTAGATTTGGTTAGTTAACCTCTCAACTGCAATATGCACCTCATAGGTGCATAACGTGACGGCTATCATTGGTCGTTGATATTTAACGGTTTTTCCACTTGTAACACGATCTGGTTATATCATTCGATTAATCAATTTCCGCTTGAAACAAAATTCCGCTAATTAAACAAAATACGTATGCTATTGAACTTTGCGACGACGCCATATTGGCCATTTTGATATTGAAATAAGTGTGCACGAAAAAAAGAAAACATTTGTAATGAGAAAACATTGAGTAATCTTATAAGTATTATATACAGAACTACTGGAAAATAAGATTAGATTTCATATTGAGTTATAGTTTATCGAAAAGTGATAAATATTGCAGTAAAAAAAAAGGCGAAACTTTTGTAATGCATTTATTACGTTCCCAAAGAATGCGGCCATTATTTTTCGTCGCATAAACAAAAAAGTTGTATGGTTACTTATTGAAAGAAATAAATAGTTAGATAAACTCGTAACGAAGCCAGGAAGGTATAATTCATGCCATATATTATATTTTTATAGACGAATTTGTCGTTTTCCTGCAAGTCTACATAACAATTAAAAATTATTTAAATGACGTTGTCATTTCCTGCGTTGGGCAAACTGGGCCTTGCGCAGGATAGGGGTTAAGTAAATATATTTTTTGTATAAAGCATTGCATTTATGAGTTTAACGGATAATGAGGCAAGGCTAAGATCATGAGCAGAGCAGAGACTGCACGGTTGGCGTAGTGGTTTAAGCGGCCGCCTTGTCGCTTGACACTGCGCCGCGTGTCGTGGGTTCGATTCCCACACAAGATAGCACCTTGTGCGATTCAGAGATTGTTGCTTCGGGTCTGGCTGTTGTGTGTGTCCGTTGACTTAATGTTTGTAGTCCCCCGACTCAGGATTTGTCTCGTGCGGGAGTTGTAAAAAAGAAGATAAAAGAGAAGAGCCATAGCCACTCCCGTCTATAGAAGAGAACGTTGTTAAAGATCACTACTGAGACTTTGTCGGAAATCTAAGATATACTGGACAAAATCCAGAACTCATTGTCAGTCTAACCACGTCTGTCCAAAGCAAAACTCACATTATATGGTTGTAGTAAAATTTTATTGAGGAATATCTCAATAAACGCAGGTATATTATGTTTTATACTGGACATATTTCTGAACGAACTGCAGTGCAGTAAATATTCGTATGAACTTAACCGATAGTGTTTGACGTTCTCCAGTGCTTCTTAAGTTTTCTGATATGTGATTACGAGCTTTAGCTTCCTTGAAATTGTGGGCAGCAAATACTTGAAAATCACAACCATAGCCAAAGAGAAATGATCAACGCAAAAATGTGTTTGTTTGACTTTCTTTAACGTCACAACAAAGCGGAGATGATTTTTAGGAGATGGTATGATTTTTAGGTGTGATGATAGAGTAGAGGCCTATATCCAGTATTTGACTATGGTAGTCTGATGATGATGATGATAGGCTACTTAATTTTTATTTGGAAAATATTATGCCGAAGATAAGATTAAAATTTTAGTTTTGGAAGATTTTTAATTTCCGCGCTTGTTGTAACATTCAGCCGTGAATGTTACAACAAGCGGTGACACATCCAAGTGTTGACCTATGCAATCGTTGATTTACTTTGCCGATTAGCAAACGCCAAGTTATCCTATAAGAGCACCAAAATAGAACGATATTGTTAGTTTTAGCTTGGATGAACTGTTTGGAATCGAGAATTCAGTTTACACTGAATTTTGCTGACTTTCCGTGCTCACTGTTAGAACCAGCATTAAATGCAACGTTCAGCACTCCCAAAAACGTTGCATTACGTGAAAATCCATCTTTAAACTGAGCGTTACCCTCTTTGTATGTTTGTAAGATTGTTTAGTTGTATTCAGTGTCTAAGATGGGTAAATATTTAGGAAGATATAAGAATATATAGTTTCAATTTTTTTTCACTTACTAATTTTATTCAACGGGTCTATATCCTGTAATTGAATAAAAATAAAGGTACCTATTATTTGTCCTGTACCTAATCGTGTAGCCATGTCTTTGAAGCCGGAGACAAAATCAGCTTTTCTACAGAGCTATGCACCCGCTATATCTCTTCAGAGCAGTCCATTGGTATCTCCACTAGCCTATCCGTATTCTTCTTCCTCGGCCCCTCACTGCTGAGGATCGCGACCACATATTTGTTTCCAGTAGGTCGTCTGCCGTATATAATACTCGTTGCATGCTGCCGCCCACCGCTTTCTTGATCGTGTCAGACCATCTTGTAGGTGCCTTGCGCACGTCTTCCATTTTTATGTGACTTAAGATTATCTGCTTCTCCATACAGTGTTTTGGAGACCGCATGATATATCCGCAAAAGCTAAGGGCCCGATTTTGGCCTATCCGTATGGGTATATAAAATTCTTGCGTTACTGGCTGACTTACGGACTAAAAATTTTGCATTTAGGTATGTTTCTTGGAGAGTGTAGGGAAGCACTAAGAGATAATTTTCGGCAATTGTCAGTTTAAGGAAGTAAAATAGTGCCACGCGGTCAGATCAGTGGGTAAAATCTAGTGAAATAAAAAATAAAGAGAAACCAAACTACTATTCCTGAGATAAATAAAGAACGCTGCAAGTTTTAATAAAGTCTTAGATAATGTCAAGCGCCCGTTTACCATCTAGTATAACACAAACAACATCTAAGGCTATTTGTGCAAGCCGTCGTGAAGACTTGTACGTAGGGCTGTGAAAAACACAAATAAACGGTTGATATTTTATACATTAACCAGACTTAAATAAACGATTGATGTTTTATACATTAACTAGACTTAAATAAACGATTGATATTTTATACATTAACTAGACTTAAATAAACAATTGATATTTTATACATTAACTAGACTTAAATAATCGATTGATATTTTATACATTAACTAGACTTAAATAAACGATTCCTATTTTATACATTAACTAGACTCCGCCCATGGCCTCGAACGCTTGTCTTGTACACTTAAACCTTCCTCAGGCATCACACTATAAATTGGTGAAAACCGTACCTAAATCCGTTCCGAAGTTCGTACGAACAGGACAAAAGTAGGGCTTCGTTTTATAATTTGTATAGATAGTATAAAAACGTTCAGAAAAATTGTTCGTTTTTACAAACTATACTAGTAATACATTATTTGCCGCGGGGTGCTTTACAACCATTCAATCAACCGTTTAAAAGTACACCCAGACTCGAGACAACAATTTTTAGATCACACAACGTGTTGTATGGTGTAAGAATGAAACGCACAACACAGGACGCAATCATAAACGTTGTGAAGCACCCCCTTACTAGGCAGGCCTTTTAAGTTCTGTCGTTTCCGTATTTCCCGGCCATGAATTTGGAACTGTTCTATATTCTAATGTCTTTAAATTTTGAATCTCAAAACAGTTGAAAGTATTAGGATTAATGCTATTGTTTAGTCACAGCGTCGATTGGAATCTGTCAGGTTACGTATAAAACTGAATCTTTCTAAGGAAAATATTCGTGCAATAATTTTCTACAACTTTAGAAGAGGCTTGACACGGCTTCAGTGTTTTATAGAGCTAACATCTGTGTTCAGTAATGAAGCCCCATGTTTACTGACTGTCGAACGCTGGTTTTAGAATTCCAGCGTGGACATACTAGTATTAGTGACAAATCCCGCGAAGGACGCCCAAAATCCGCCTTCACTGAAGATAATATCATTGCTGTGAGACAACTAATTCTCGAAGATCGTTATGTACGTATCGAGAGATAGAGGCTCTATTAGGCATCGCAGGGACAACCATTCAGAAGATCTTGCATGAAGCGCTTTGTGTGAGAAACCTAGTTTGCCGTTGGATACCGCATCTGCTTTCTGACGATCACAAGGCGGCCCGCGTCAGATGGTGTAAGAAAACTCTGCAAAGGTTCAACCGAGGAGAGTCAAATTACGTTTACGACATCATCAGTGGTGAAGAATGTTGGATCTATGCCTACGATCCTGATTTCAAACCACAATTTACAATCTGCGTCTTTCAAGACGAGCCAAAGCTGACAAAATTTTTTCGCTCTCGAAACACTTCAAAGAAGATGGTGGCCACGTTCGTTGGAAAAACCGGCCATGTTGCTACTATTGCATTAAAGATCGTAGAACGGTTAATGCAGAGTAGTATACCACAGTTTGTTTACTACAAGTCATCGCCAAACTTCGAAAATCTAACTTAAAGCGACGCATCATCCTGCACAACGACAACGCAAGCTCACACAGCGCTCGTCAAAAGATTGAGTATTTGAAGCAGAAAAATGTAGCAATTCTTGACCATCATCCATACAGTCCTGACCTTAGCCCTAGCGATTTCTTTACATTTCCTAAAATTAAGAAAAGTCTTCGTGGTCAAAGGTTCTAGTCCGGTGAAGAAGCAGTCGACGCTTTCAAGTCAGCCATTTTGAAAACCTCCACTTTAAAATGGCATAAATATTATAACTGGTTTGAGCGAATGGAAAAGTGTATTAAGCTACGTGGTGAATATTTTTAAAAACAATAGGAAGTACGATAAGGATCTAGCTGTGTTTTTTTTTAAACGACAAAACTTACATGTCCCTAAACAACTATGCCATACGTGCAGTCTTGTTATGTTTCGTCACTGATATATCATAAAACTTATAGAAAAAGAAATCAATATATTTATTCTTCATCACATCCTTGCTTTATCATCTCAATATACATGCAGTATGCAGTCATAAAAGTGCAATCTAGGCGACATACAGGCTTCATATAGCTCATTTTGTAGACTAAGTTTCTTTGATATAGTGGAAATATTTTTAACAATACTGCTGCGAATGACCTTAAGCATATTTTCGCTAACAAAATCAGTATTTATCATTCAATTTAATTACATTAACATTTATAGAAAAGATTTGTCTACCTGCGACTATACTTTCACAGACAATTTTGCGGATTCATATTAATTTATTTGTAAAAAACTGTAAAATATATTTGATTTCAAATATATTAATCTTGCAGAAATATCTTTAACTATAAGATTTTCTACGAAAGAAAGTGCGTCTGACATTCATAAACTAATAAGCAGACAGGGTTTGTAATTGCTAAACAAAAAGCAAAGCTGCCCTTCATAATATAATCTATTACTGTACTGGCTAATGCCCAAAATGTCTGTAGGTACTTAAAAATCTGCAGAGTTTGTTTGTTTTAACTACTTTGCCGATTTTTATGATTATTTTTGTGTTGCATAGGCCATTTATTGTGGAAGGCTTTAGGCTATATACCATAATGCTATGAGCCACGGGAGCGGAGCACTAGCCATAAATAGCGCGGATGTAACCGCGGGCTCATCTAGTTAAAAAGAATAATAATCAAAACTACAAGTATATTTCATGGAAATGTACAGGACGTAGGCGCCTGTGGTTATGCACAAGAATGCAGAAAATCCATATGAAAGGCTTGCATCGCAATAAAACCGTTTCTGTATGACTCATACTCACATATCTGATCTTTAAATGCCTTGGAGAGTATTTTATACACACGCTTCAGTTCTTACGAACATTTACTTGTTTGCAGTCGAGTTAAAAATATGGCTAGAATAAAAATAAATGTAGGTTTGCCTTATTGAAATATTCCTTTATAGATTTTAATGCTCTCTTGTAAAGTAATTTCGTGGCTTGGATTTCAATGGCGTTTAACATTTTTATAATTTCGCTTCGTTGCCGATTTTAAGACGTTTTTCTAACAGTGTAGGTACTTATTATCTTGCGGTGAGGTGCAATTTAGGACTTATAATTTAGGACTGATAGAGTTATAAAATGCTTAAGCTTTTGGTCTCAATCTAGGTTGATCTCGATTCCTGATGTTTTTCTTTTTAAATTCATACTTTTCTTGTGTGATAAATAAGTATTCTCAGACAATACTTTTGCATCCCTATTTTAAAGTCTTTTACTCATCCTCCGAAAATATTTGAGGACAGTTTGAGAAATTTTATACATTTGTAAAACCACTACTTGTAGATGTTTTACAGTATTAGAGTGCTAGAAAACTGACAGCATTACTTATTGTTCAGACAGCAGTAGCAGCGTATGCTGATTGGGCGGTCCCGGGTCGAGCAAAAGTGTTACTGGGTTTTCCGAATTCTCAGTAGCAGCACTGCAGCACAGAGTCGGGTAATGTGCCCGGTAACGTAACATAAACATTACACGCCTTTATTCCCGAGGGGGTAAGCAATTACACAGCCATACTTTGCCAGTTATGTTTCGATCCCAATGTAATATAATTCTTTTTTCTGTCTTTTGAGTACCTCTTACCTTTATTTATTGAGTCTTTTACAATTTGTTATTGCTACTGGCACTATTTGGGCGATTGGAACACCAATGTATTGAAATCAGTACATCAGTGACTATGGCATAAATCCCAAAACAAAAATACGTGGTATACTTACATAAGCGACTTTTCCAGTGATAGAGTTTTTTTGGTATTCATATCCTGATTCAAAGACGTTCTTCTGATCACAAACTAAGCAGAACCTATACAATGACAGCTACACCATTGATATCCATACCTACTAATAAATAGGTATTATAAATGCGAAAGTTGTGTTTGCTTGTTTCGCTATCTCTCACGTTAAAATACTGAACATGACGAAATACGTCCCACCGTGACCACGACCGGTGCAAGACGGTCGAAGCGTTGGAAACACATAGGTATTTAACCTTAAATAAGGTTATCTTAATATATAAAATCCTTGCGTTACTGACTGACTGACAGATACGCTACAGCCGAAACTATTGGGCGCAGGAAGCTGAAATTTGGCATGTATGTTCCTTGCGGACCGTAGGGGTGCACTAAGAAGGGATTTCCCGAAATTCCCACGGGATTGGCCAAAACGGGTAAATTTAAAAAAAATGCAGGCGTAGCTGCTGGCGTCCTCTAGTTTTAAATAATTTTGTATGATGTATACAAATCGCGAAAGTTTTAAATTAATTATGACGAAAAGCCTTTCAAGACCATACAAATGAGCTTTTTTGCTACTGACGTATTTTGCCCTACAAGAATGAGCAGTTTACTCCAAATTTCTGAGTGGCAATATCCATTACTATGTATATAAGTATTTATCTTAATTAAGTGTGGATGGGACAGGACGAAGGGGAAGACATAGGCGGACGTTCTCTGACCAGGGGGGCGATTCAGAATCGTTCGATATCTCATTTGACATTCGATTCCGTTAATTGTCAAACGGGCTACCTCATTTTTTGTCAAAACTATCGTATTTCCTATCAATTTTAATCATTTTCATTTTCCATTCAGTATGAAGTAAATTAATTAATAAACCTAATTCAATGAATATTTGTTCAAAATATATCCGATAGGCGTCTAAAAGACGAGGACAATAATTTGACATATCGTACGATTACTTGTCGTGACATTCTGAATCGGGGGGCAGATTGGAGACATCCTAAAAACAGGGCAGGTTAGAAGTACCCTGAAGAGAAGAGCATGCATGAGGAATCTGATGGGAGTGAATGAAGCAAGAGAGATATGTCAGGATCGTTGCAAATGGCGTTCCGTGGTCTCTGCCTACCCCTCCGGGAAACAGGCGTGAGTCTATGTATGTATGTATCGTAATTATTACGGTCGTTTTATCGTGTACTGCACTTTGGTATGAAATACTGCTTAAGTTGCTGCTATAATTTAATTAAAACGCATAAGGGGTACACCAGACTAAAGTTTTAAACGGTTGCTATAAAATGAGCTCTGTATTTAAGTGAAATTTTGAGATGTTTTTTTTTTATATTTATAGTGATTTGTTCCTATTTAATTATTATTAGGAGTTAGTAGTCCCAAATAAGTCATGTTATTAAGACAACAATATAGCCTAGTGGTGAATGGAAATACCAACAGATTGCTATGCAGATGGTATTAGGTTCAAGCCCATGGTGTGCACCACTGACTTTTCGAAATTAAGTAAGATAAGGCGTTGGTCCCATTTGCCATGAAGATCTCTGTCAGAAATTATGGAATTTAGTACTCTTGAGTACACTTACACTAGTGTAAAACTTGGAATATCGCTACAAATCCTTATAAGTTACTGAGGTCAAGCGGCGGTCATTCTGTAGAAAAGCTAATAATCTGTCAAATTACACCAGTAAGCGGGCCCCGGCCTCCAAGACAAGATGTATTGAATACAACCAGTGATGATGACGAACTAGTACACGAAATAGTTTAAAAAAATAATGATAATCCAATCACGCTACAGTAAGGCTAAAGTTAGCGTCGTCAAAACGCCACGCTTGAAAAATCTGAAGAGGCCCTACATCAGTCCAACATTTCATAGTTTTCATTTTTCATTATTCATCAGAATGTTTGTAATCACTGTTTTCTCTTTGATGTGTAAGTAGTCTTTGTTTCAACGAACCGTAAAGTCCCTTTGAGCATGCTATTAAATTTTATTGTAGAGGCTTACCTGCTTATTGCTTTTTAGGGTTTCGTGGCAAAAAACTACTGCAAGGTTCCTTATATTCTTGCCGTATATGTTCGTCAAGCACCAGTTTATCTCCGAAACTTGATACTCAACTATAAATCCATGAGGTTATAATAATTATTAATTAAAATTTTAACTAACTTTTATTAACACTCGAACATCAAGGAGACCATACAGAAATTTTCTTCCAAAAAAATCAAATTCGTGTGATAGCGACAACTGTCTGCTTTGATTAAGACGGTTGGAACCTACAAACAGCAGGCCAATTCTCATATTTTTATAAGACATTGAAATCATATTTTGAATTGACTCAGAAGCGGTAGGTATGCTGATAACCTAATGTCATTATCGTATCATTTGAAATAAATAGTTCGTCGTTGACACATACCTATTTTGACACTTGTTTCAATTTGCGATCTCGTTACGATTTCATTCAAATATCAGATAATTTAGAAGAATACGATTTTTGTGACGTAAGTATGACTCTGACATTATATCGAAACTGTATTTATTTAGGAGAATTGGGCCCCAGGACGGTAATAGGTCGGTTGCGTAAGAAGAAAACGAGTACATAATTGGTATTTTTTTAAATTAGATTTTAGTCTATTAACTAAAACTTTCTTTTTCAGGCGTTAAAAATAATTTTGCACGTAACGGCAGTACGGAACTCGGCATTATTTTATTTAGTTTTAGACTTTCATGTTCAAAAATAGAACATATTATGACTGAATTTGTTGTAGTTACTAAGCTGATTATCTACGGAATTCAATATTCGAACTATAGATAGATCTGTAGATTTTAGATTCGTTTTTGACATAAACTCCATCAAAAATATGTCAAACACGAATCTCGAATCTCAAAATCCATGTAGTATGGATCGACTATTGAAAATGGCCGTATGACAGTTATAAACCTAAACCAGTGTAATACCACCCATTCTAAATACAATCCCGTAATATACAGGACTACAGGTACTATCTATTTCGTAGCAGTAAGTAATGTTACTTTGAAAAGTCTTGCGGAGCAGTCTGCTCACTCACTCCGCTAAGCTATCGCTGTTTTGTAATTCGAAGTTATATGTGTATTAAATTGCTAATTGCGTCCTTGGTCGAGTGGATAGCGTATGCATCTGCTGATTAGAAGATCCTGGGTCCGATTACCGGGTCGGGCAAAAGTGTTACTGAGTTTTCCTAAGTAGCAACACGAAATCTGGCAATGTGCCCGGTAACAGCAATAGACTCGCTCCTTATTACGTGGGACCTAAAAATTCATAAGGCGAAATGGTGGTTGTAATATTACACCTCTGCCTATCCCTTAGGGGATACTGGCGTGAAGGTATAAAAAATGTTATTTATCGCAATAAAAAAACATTCGTGCCACTTTACTACCCACTCTTTCCCTCACCTTCAAAGACGAGAAATATGATTCGATATTGCCTATACCTGTACCATATTCTCTAAGATTGTACTTCAATCAGATTGCTTACTTAGTATCCTATATGTGACCAAGTATATAAAGAGTAGTTATTACTAAAAGCAATTTCGGCGAGATATGAAAATACTGACTGACTGGTATTTTAAGGCTATAGCCGATTGATAAATAGGCTTATAAAGACCGACACCTGCATGTTTCTGAGGGAATAAACGGGGTATATGACGCCCACATCTCGTCAAGAAAGATCCTACGTGATAGGGCACACCTTTATTTGGAGGGATTTCGGAACATAGGTACTTACTGCTGTCAAAGATATATTGATAGATAATTTTTTTTTTAAGACAATTCCCGCATTAGGACTAAATCCTGTGTTGCGAACCTTTACAAACATACAACTAACGGACACAATGAACACCCAGACTTGAAACAACGATTTATGAATCACAAAAAGAGTTGTCTCGTGTGGGGATCGAACCCACAACACTTCGGTGCAGTATCAAGTGAGGCGGCCGCTTAAACCACTACGCCAACCGTGCAGTCAAGATTAGTGACTCTGGCTGCTAAGACAAAGTTGTATTTTCGAGCCCCACCCAGAGAAAAGGTTTGTATGGTGACCATAATATTTTTTTCAGGTCAGATCAAGTAGGGCAATAGATAATGCATGATCCGAAATAAAATAACATGTCTAAAAAGACAAGAAATCTCAAAGTTAGCTACAAAAACGTGGACAAGCCACGAAACATGGGCGACATCATCATGCTTTACAAAGGACAGACCGGCGGGAAAACTACGATATTACAAATAATTTATACTTACTTCATTGTAAATCATTTATAATTTACCTCCATTTAATATAAATACTCGCCGTGCGTCGGCGTTTCACCGCAATTAATTATTTATTGAACACTTGTAGCATCGTTAGTCTAGGTCTAGACTATTACATCCTTCTTGCTTTCTTTATCTCAACTTCTAAGCGTAGCTGTGATACTACATAGTTTACACCTTTCCTTATGAATTGTCTCTGATCTTCGCAACCCAAAAGGATAGTGACATTAAATGGATAATACCTGTTTTACTTAATGAAACGCTCTGATTATCAAGCAAGGACTGAAAGTATAGTTAAGCTGCTATAGGTGTCAAAGTTGTCCCAGTTGTGATCTAAAAGATCCAGTGGATTTATCCAAGACCTTGGAGCCCAAGAATTGCGGTGGCTATCATACAATAATATGAACAATTTCAAACCCCTTCTGTAACGGATGCCAGGAATCGAACCTTTGCTAGTCCGCTACAGTGCGCTGGTAGTGTGCTGCTGACGTGTGCCTACGACGATGCGTGTTCTTCTATGTGTGTGGACTGTATGACTTCGATGTGTAAGGGCTTCAGAAATGAAACATCTTCATACGTTGAGAGCGATGCTGTTCAGGTGTGCGGTGCTTGATGGTTACATAGGTCACAAGATGGTGGTTGGGACGCCAACAACTGGCCGAATACATGGTCGCTTAAGTACCTCGAAACTACCTTATCGACGACCATCGCACCGAACCCGTGCACAGAAAATCTTTCGTTTATTTTTATTTCAAATGCAGTACAAATGTTACGTATGATTCGTTCCTATTATACATACATACATGTTCTATACATCGTTAGATAGGTCTCATTTAGTTCTATCTATTGGTATACAATACCTAAACCTAACTATTAGCGTCACTAAGTTATTCCATAAAAACTCCCAAAAAATGCTGCCACACAAGGGCCCGCCCACTATATTTTCTATTGAAAAACTATTGTATACTAAATTTATATATATAATTTTGGTAGGCCGTTGTGTGCAACTATATGGGGCATCTATTAAAACAAACACCATGAAAATATCTTTATTCAATTCGAACCTATTACATGATAACTTTTGAATCATAAAAAAATTACAGAATTTCTTAAGTAAATACTATCGTAAGTAAACAAATTTTATGATAAACATACGAATGTTTGTTATTATGCTTATTTTAACTATATAAGGTAATAACTAGCAATAAAAAGGTATTTAGACATGATTTCAAGTCTATATGAAGCCAAAAAACACTTATAAAACTATACAACGAATATGTAAACAATCAGCTGTTTTATGAAGTATTAATTCTTATCTGTCACTACTGATAATGCTATTTATGATTCGATATCCAAGGTCCCTACAGTTAGCACAAGTTTAAGACTAATGTTCATGTATTACATAGTTGTTTTATATTAACAATCTAACCATTTACACAATTTTAGCTATTTTGTAACGTTTTGACAAGTCCGGGAACCGAACCCGGTGTACCGCACGATTAGATAACACTGATTTTATACGATTTTCACTCGCGGTTTCGAATACACTATTCACTGTCATAGTTTTAATGTCTGTCGCGAACATCTCTCCCGCCGTGCAACAACGCGCGTGACCCGTCGTGTGGCGGTGCTGCAGAGCACCCGGTGAGCGACGCCTCGTCACTTGGGCAGGGGGACCAGCTTCTTAGCCGGCCGTTTGAGGGCGCCTGCTGCTGTGCGCACCTCGACAGTGCGTATGGCACCGTCGGCGCCCGGGTAGACAGCCACAACTCGACCGCGCGGCCAGGTATTGCGCGGGAGTTCGCCGTCGGCGATCAGGACGGGGTCGCCGACCTCGAGGTTGAGCCCAGACCCATGAGGCTCCCGCCGGTGTTGCAGCTCGGGTAGGTACTCGCGCACCCAACGGCGCCAGAACATGTCGGCGAGGATTTGGGCGCGCCGCCAGTGCTTGCTGCTGTTGAGGTCAGCCTCGCTGAACTCGCCCAGCGGAGGGAGGCGAGCAGAACCACCGAACAGGATGTGGTTCGGGGTGATGGCCTCGCTGTCTGCTGCGTTGACGGAGACGTGTGTGAGGGGTCGACTGTTTACTGTGTACTCGACCTCACACAGTAGTGTAGCTAGGACTTCTTCGTGTGGATGGCGCTCGTGAAGGACGGGCGGAGAGGGCGGTCTTCACGCACCTGACGAGGCGCTCCCATGCGCCCCCCATGAATGGCGCTGAGGGGGTGATGAAGCGCCATATGATGCCACGGCGACTCGCTTCCTCGGCGACGGCGTCTCTCATCTCTCGGTCGGCACCGTGCATGTTGGTGCCGTTGTCCGAGTAGATCTCTGCGGGGCAACCTCGGCGCGCTGCGAACCTGCGCAGCGCCAAGATTGCGGAGTCGGCGCTCAGGCTGGCGGCGACCTCCAGATGTACTGCCCTGGAAGTGAGATATGTAAACAGTGCCACATAACGTTTGTGACGCTGTCTACCGACGGTTACGGAGAGCGGCCCGAAATAATCAAGACCCGTGTAGGTGAAGGGCCTCTGATGGTGAGCAAGGCGCGTCTTCGGATGGTCCCCTGTGGCTGGCTCAGGCGGCTGCGTTTTTCTAATGCGGCATGGTAGAAGACATCTATGTACTATTTTCTTTGTAGTCGGCCGCAGACGAAGAATCCAATAGTGTTGGCGTATTTCATTGATTACCAACTCTGTACCGCTGTGATGTAATTTTCTATGCGTCCAATCTATGTATAGCTGTGTAATACGATGATCGCCGTCCAAGATCGGTGGTCTCTTTGTTTGTTCGGAGATTTCTTCTGTAGCTATTATACGACTGCGTAGAGTGATCATTCCGTTGTTCATCTCCACGGGTAACGAATACAGGCGGCTGTCTCTGGCGACACCTCCTCCGCGCCGCAGCTCCCAAAGGTCGGCGCCGAAGGAGTCCTCTTGTACCGCCTTCACAAGAAGGTCCTCGGCGCCGCGGGTGTGTTCTGCGGAGAGAAGCACGAAGTTTCGGGAGTCGGCGGCTGGACGAGGTGCCGCTCTGCCCGACTTGATGTTGTGCTTCGTCTTCGTCACGTGACGCCAATCTGGATCCTTCTGTCTATTTTTCTGCGTTCTTTTATATAGAACCTTCTCTGCGGTTTTCTTACATAATGCTATAAATTGTAGAACTCTTGCTGTTGCTCGTAAGAGCCTTTTCCATTTGGAAAATCTATGCGGGTCCGGTACGGCTTCTATAATTCTATGTGTTTGACGTTTCTCTACAGCTGTCAGTGTGCGCTCTTCGCCTGTCGCGTCCGGGGCGATGTGCTTCTCTACGGGCCATAGAGACGGGTCTTCGTACAGGAACGACGGTCCGGTGTACCACTCGTGTTCGGAGTTAAAGATGTTCGGCACGTCGCGTGTAGCCGCATCCGCCGCGTTCATCTTCGTAGGTACCCAGCGCCAATCTTCAACTTTACTATGCTCTTCTATGGCGGCTAGGCGGTGTGCGACGAATGGTTTGTACGCCCGTGCTCCTTTTCTGATCCACGTTAGTACGGTCTTGCTGTCCGTCCAGTACACGACGGCCTCGGGTTTGACGCGATGTTCTTCTATTACCGCTTGAGCGACTCGCGTACCCATGACGGCGGCTTGCAGTTCGAGTCTCGGGATTGACACCACCTTAAGCGGTGCCACTCTCGCCTTCGCCATAACGAGCGTCACGTGCACACGCCCATCTGGTGTAGTCGCTCGCCAGTACACCGCTGTTGCGTAGGCCGCTTCACTGGCGTCCGTAAAGACATGTACTTGGAGTGTACAGGCGTCACTATACCCGGGGTAACACCGCGGGATGCGTATCGACTTCAACTGTTCTAAGTGCTGTATATTGTCTGTGTGGTGACGGATTAAGAACACGGAATGTCACCACCCCATATCATCCTATGGGTGTCGTAAGAGTCGACAGAGGGAGCATATTATGCAGAGAACAGCACTGTAAGAGAAGGAAAACTTGATACAAACCCTATACCAACCCGTTTGGCCAGCGTGGTATAGTAGGCCAATTCCTCCTTTCAAAGGAGAGGCGTAGTCCAGCAGTGGACTGGAAAGGCTGATGATGATGAAGTGCTGTATCCACGATGCCCATTGCACTCTGAGGCTTTCGTCAAACTTCTCATCCCAATTTGTACCGAGTCGCCAGGCTTCCTGTAGTATCTGTTTGGCTCGAACAGTCACGGGCGATGCGAGGCCGAGTGGGTCGTATAGCGACATAACTATTTTCAACGCTCCTCGTTTCGTAGGCGCTTCGGTGCCGATGAGGCCGTCTGGAAGCCGTGCGAGTGTAAGGTTGAAGCTCAGCTCGTCCGCGCTCGTTTTCCACATAAAGCCGAGAATTTTCTCTTCTTGCCCCTTGCTGGCGAGGCCGACTGTCTCCTGGCGATGTTGACTTGGTTCTATTGCTTCGATGACGTTTCTAGAGTTCGACACCCATTTCGTGAGGTGAAAGTGCGCTTGTCTGTGTATGTCTCGCACCCGTGACGCTATACTCGTCGCTTCCTGTTCGTCCCTGAAGCTGTCCAGATAGTCATCCATGTAATGGTTATCTATGATGGCTTCTGCTGCTTCCGGGTACTCTTCTGCGTGCTTGCGAGCGTTCCAATTCTTCGCGAATATAGCTGTAAACGGTGAGCTTGCCGCGCCGAAGATAATAGACTTCATACGGTATTCCTGGGGCGGTCCCTCCCGCCGGTCACCTCTCCACAGGTAGCGCAGCGCGTCTCGGTCTTCTGGGCGTACTCTCACCTGCATAAACATCTCCGTTATATCAGCTGAGACGGCAACGCGGTGTCGACGGAACCTCATCAACACCCCCGGCAACGATTGTAGCAAGTCCGGTCCCGTGAGCAGGTAATCGTTGAGTGACACACCTTTGGTTTTCGCGGCGGCGTCGTGAACTATACGAATCTTCTCAGGCTTCATGGGGTTGTGTACATCGAAGTGAGGCAAGTACCAAGTCTTCCCTGGCGTACTATTCATGGGAGCTTCTTCTGCGTATCCCTTTTCTATCAGCGAGTTCATCTGTTCTATATATCTTGTTTTCAACTCTATGTTTCTATCTAATTTTTTCTCTATGTGTGCGAGCCTCCTTGCCGCGTTCTCGTAACTATCTGGCATGACGATGTCTTCTTGTTTCCACAGAAGAGCCGTCTCTATATGTCTATCTTCTAATTGTTTCGTATGTTTTTCTAACATGTCCGTAGCCCGCTTCTCGGGGTCCGCGTTCGGTCGACGTGGGTTCACTATGAGCGATTCCAGTGCGAAATATTCTTTCAGTTGCGCTTCTATGTTTTCATCTATAGCGGAGAGACCGTTGACGAAGTGTACGATGTTTCCCAAGGTGCGTGAACGTGCGCCGTGCAGCACCCATCCCAGCGACGTAAGCGACGCCACCGGTTGATCGTTGGGTCCTCTTCGTACTGCGTTCGCTATGAGCAGGTGCCAGTTGTCTTGTCCTATTAGCACCTTCGGCACGCCTATGTCGTACACCAGCTTCTTCTTGATGCCTTCGAGGTGTTTGCAGTCTATCAGGTCCTCTTCAGCGATCTTCTGCGGCGACAGGTGTAGGCTGGCTACGGTGCGCGCACACAAAGGCACTTGTTTGCTGTCGGCGCCGGCTCCTCGTATTTGTATGTCTACGCGTCGCGACGTTGGCATGTCGATCGACGTATCGCCTATGGCACGAATTGTAAACGGGTCCAGGTTCCCTTCCGCGCCGACTTCCTTGGCTATGTCTTCGTCTATGAGCGATACGGTGCTTCCGTCGTCGAGTAGGGCGAACGTAGACGCCTCTCCCGCCGGTCCGACTATCTGCACGGGCACTATCTTTAAGTATGCTTGAGCCTTTGCACGTATGCACGAACTGGCGACCGTTTCTTGCTTTTCTATGTTCACGTCTTCGGTCCTATGGGCTCCTCTATCGTAGTGAAGCAACTGGTTGTGTGTAGCGCGGCATCCCTCTACACCGCACTTCTTGGGCTTGCACGAGTGTTCTATTCGGCGTATGCGTAAGCAGCGAAATCACAATCCATGCTGCTTAGCTAGCTGCCATCTCTTCTCTGCGTTGGCGTTACGAAACGTGCTGCAGGCCGACGAGTAGTGTCCTTCGCGTTCACATATCCTGCACTTCGCGTTAGACGTGTCCGTATGCGTTCGCTTCTCCGTCGCCGTCGCCGTGTACGTACGGCGGCCTCTGCACGGTACGTCTGCTTGGCGGCCCATCGGTGATGTTCTCAGCCGGCGCGAACGCGCTACAGTAACGCGCGTACTCTGTCACGAAGTCACTGAATCGGCTGAGGTCCGGCTTCGACTGGCACTTCTCGGTGTACGTCTTGTACCACTGCACACGTAGCGAGTTCGGTAGCTTCTCGGTCAACACACGCACTAGCTCCGCATTGATGAGGTAGTGTTCCTTTTTCAACGCACGAAGTGTGACGACGCCGCTTCTAATCTTGCTCGCGAACGCGCATATGTCCTTAGGTGCTTCGCTACAGCGTGGCAGGGTCCTCAGCTTGTCTGTCTCTGCCTGTGCGATCGAGTCTGGTCGTCCGAATTGCAGCTCCAACTCCTTCATGATTTCATCTGGTCGCGCATGCCCAATCAGTTCAGAGCTAACTGTTTCTAACGCTCTTCCCTTGAGACTTCTTCTCAGTCTCGCTGTATTCTCCACGTCGTTGAAGAAATTCTTGGTGGTGTCGTATATCGCCTTGAACGACAGCCACTCGGTGTGCGCGCCGCCGAACGTCGGTAGCGTCATGATGACTTTCGAAACCGCCGGGTGTGGTGCAACTATCGATGTGTCCGGTGGCTTCCTGTCGGCGAGCGCGGCGATCGCGGAGGTGAGATCCGTGATGAACGGCTTCAGCGAATCACCTCCCTGTTGATGAACGTCCATCTTCTGTGAGGGCGGTCCATCTTCTTTATCTATCTTCTGTGCCCCGTCGACGTCCCTCTTCTTAGTGGGCGCCGATACCACTATATCTATATCTTCAGGGCCGGGCTGGGGTTCCGGAGCCTCTTCCAACCACGAACGTACGTAGTCTTGTTTCGACTGTCCATCCTCGTCGTAGTCATCGGAGTCCGCCTCCTCTTCAGCCTTCTGTAGTGCTAACTGTGCTAACTGTAGTTTTATCTTCAAAACTTCTTCTCGAGCCAACATCACATTTCTATTGGAGCGTCCCGTAGCTGCTGAGCGTTGGTCGCGTTCCCTCGTTGGCTTCTTTCTATCTCTATTTTCTATTAAACTATGTTGCGCTGTACAAACGCTCGATCTATCGGATGGTTGCAACGTCCTTTCCTTGCCGTCTTCATTTTTCGACTGCACCTCTGCTCGCTCCCTTGCATCTTGAGTGATGTTTCGTTCGTCCCTCCCCGCGGGGCCGGGGGGGGCCGGCGGCGGCGCGTCGCTCCCGACTGTTGTCGACGGCGATCGCGGTGGCCCGTCGTGACGGACGACCGCGGCGGCTGGGTTGCGGGCAGCGGCGGCGCGGGCAGGGGTACTGGAACTAGGCCCGGCGCCGGCCGCTCCCCCGGCGACCTCGGGAGCACGACCTCTTGAACGCGTCGTAGGCATTCTTCAATCCGGCTCGATGCGACCAACAAATGGTCGCGGCAGCAACAGGCGATCCGGCTTCGATAGGACCAACAAATGTAACGGATGCCAGGAATCGAACCTTTGCTAGTCCGCTACAGTGCGCTGGTAGTATGCTGCTGACGTGTGCCTACGACGATGCGTGTTCTTCTATGTGTGTGGACTGTATGGCTTCGATGTGTAAGGGCTTCAGAAATGAAACATCTTCATACGTTGAGAGCGATGCTGTTCAGGTGTGCGGTGCTTGATGGTTACATAGGTCACAAGATGGTGGTTGGGAAGCAACAACTGGCCGAATACATGGTCGCTTAAGTACCTCGAAACTTTACCTTATCGACGACCATCGCACCGAACACGTGCACAGAAAATCTTTCGTTTATTTTTATTTCAAATACAGTACAAATGTTACGTATGATTCGTTCCTATTATATATACATACATGTTCTATACATCGTTAGATAGGTCTCATTTAGTTCTATCTATTGGTATACAATACCTAAACCTAACTATTAGCGTCACTAAGTTATTCCATAAAAACTCCCAAAAAATGCTGCCACACAAGGGCCCGCCCACTATATTTTCTATTGAAAAACTATTGTATACTAAATTTATATATATAATTTTGGTAGGCCGTTGTGTGCAACTATATGGGGCATCTATTAAAACAAACACCATGAAAATATATTTATTCAATTCGAACCTATTACATGATAACTTTTGAATCATAAAAAAAATACAGAATTTCTTAAGTAAATACTATCGTAAGTAAACAAATTTTATGATAAACATACGAATGTTTGTTATTATGCTTATTTTAACTATATAAGGTAATAACTAGCAATAAAAAGGTATTTAGACATGATTTCAAGTCTATATGAAGCCAAAAAACACTTATAAAACTATAAAACGAATATGTAAACAAACAGCTGTTTTATGAAGTATTAACTCTTATCTGTTACTACTGATAATGCTATTTATGATTCGATATCTAAGGTCCCTACAGTTAGCACAAGTTTAAGACTAATGTTCATGTATTACATAGTTGTTTTATATTAACAATCTAACCATTTACACAATTTTAGCTATTTTGTAACGTTTTGACAAGTCCGGGAACCGAACCCGGTGTACCGCACGATTAGATAACACTGATTTTATACGATTTTCACTCGCGGTTTCGAATACACTATTCACTGTCATAGTTTTAATGTCTGTCGCGAACACCTTCCTTACCAGAGATTACCGCGTTCAAAGAAATACTGGCAGAAACTCTTCAGCTATATTGTGTATTATTTTTTTATCTGTATTACCGATGTGTGTGTTTTATAATCTTTTTGTGTTATATGTATTTATGCTTTGTGTGTCCCTTGCTTGTAGCGAAATAGATGTATTCTTTTCTTTCTTTCTTTTCTTTTCTATATAATAACTACCTGAGCCCTCAGTAATTACACCCGCGTTATTTAAGGCTACTGCTCCGCTCTTATCACCTATATAGCCTTCCCCGATAAATAGGCTGTTTAACAAAAAAAAAATTATTCAAATCGGAGCAGTAGTTCCCGAGTAGTTTCAATAAGTCACTCCAGCTAAAACTGACAGATTTAAATCTAGAGACAATTTTTTTTAAAGACATCTCCCACACTCATAATAAATCTTGCTTCGCGATTGTCTTAAAAGCAACAGAAAAACAAAACCTACCTAAAGTTGCAGAACACTTCGCAATGAGCAAATCTATGTCTCAGTCAAATTGGACTGGAAACAATACAACATTTAGTAATACAAAGTCATTAGGATTTATAAGACTTAGTGCGGATTAGTTTAAGCTTGCGGTCTCGCCAGCTCTATAATTGAAATTCCAGACCAGATATACGACTCTCGGTAAAGAACTTGCTCTATCTTCTAGTGTAGATGTATGACATCAGATAATCTGACTTTGTGATTGTATATTTGTTTTTGTTGCAGACTAGTAGAAAATATGTATTGGTTCTTTTAAATTACTTTTTTGTATTTGGGCGTAGTAGTAGTAGTAGCGACATGAAAAGCAGTAAAAACATGCTAACTAACGGATTGCTAAGCAGAGGAATTGGATTCGAATCCACGGCACACTCCACTGAATTTTCGAAATTATGTTAGTTTTATTAAATTATCACTTGCTAAGCGGTGAATGAAAACATTATGAGAATACCTGTCTGAGAGTTCTTCATAATGTTGACAGAAGACATATGAAGTCTGCCAATACACACAAGGCGAGCGTAGTACACTATGGCCTTACTCTTCTTATATTGAGAAAAGGCCGTGCCCAGTAGCAGGACCGTCTATAGTTTTACAGTCAGTCCATACTTCAAAACAAAATAACATCTTGATACAAAATAAGATAAGTGAGCAATCATGCCCAAAGACTACTATTCAAAGCCACCAAACACAAACATTTACATGTATAATATTTGTTCTAGATGTACCCACAAAACATCTTAAACACAATAGTCTTATACAAAGCACTTCATTACTACAGTAAAGTACTATCAATGTCCTAAATAAATATTCTGTCTAAGGCTTTATAAGCTACATAAGGATCTCGCCACAATGCTGAATTTTTAACGTTGAACAAAGGTCTTGGAATAATTGAATTTAAGTGGATAGGGAGAATTAGGCCCTTTCACATTCACACGTTTGAATTTATCAGGAAGACTAGATGAGCCCGTGGTTACACCTACGTTATTTAAGGCTACTGTTCTGCTCCTGTGGCTTATAGCGTGATGTTATATATCTTCTTCTTTGTCGCGTCCATGGTTTCAGCTATATGAGACCCGCATAATATTCGGCCACTCTTATTGCGTTAGGAGTGGCCTCCCAGAGCTCAGACACAGTGATCCATTGTCTGCTCCAGCTCACCACATTCACATTGGGCAAGGTCGGGGTCCCCGAAGCCCCATCTACACAAGTTTGCTCTGCAACAGCCAACCTCTGTGCGCAGTCTATTTAGGGACTGCCATACGGGCCAGGGCAGGTTGTGTCCAGGTGGTAGGGATTCTTGTGGCTTATGGTTAGAGGGTGGTGGATACCTTTCGGCCCATAGCCTACGTCTTGCTGTCGCCGTTATATAGCAGACAGTGGACAGTGGTTTACGGTTACCGAACGGATTGTTGTAAGGTTTTCACGAGTAGATAGAGCGATTCTTGACAAAGTTTTAAGGTTCTAATTCAAGCGAAGTCTAGTTAAATAATTTGTCGTTGCAGATTTTATTTTTCCTTTTCAGTTGGTAGATTTGAAGCCGATTGCATTCCATACATTACTTTTTAATTGTCTTATCATTTAACCTTTATTTAAAGCCAACTGCAAGGGCTAGTAAAAAAAAGTTGACAATTCACCATACTCTACATAAAGCTCAACTAATGTGAACCCACCTTAAGATACTTTAAGCCCGGTTATTTCGTATACTGAACTTAATTTATCTGAGATTATCCGTCGCTATTGGAATTCTTGATTCTATATTGAACGGCAGGTAAGCTCTGAATAGAAGCTTTTTATTAGAAAATATTTGTTCTAGAATATATTGATAAACAAATATATTGGTGCGTAGTCCGTAACGTACAGAAAAATAACTGTGTTTTACCTACTGACGTTATGTACTTACTTACTGATTGTAAGTACTTACATCTGGCTAAAACGCAGAAAATATTATCATATTATATTGCTTATTCTTTACTTAGCCCTGGTTAATAAGCATAGTCCATGAAGGCCGATGCTCGTATTTTGACGGACACCAACACCGTATTTTGAAAGAAATGCGATTTGAATTCGAATTGACTCAGTAATTCTGCTAATGGTTTATTTGACACAGGAATCGACATTGACACACAGTTTGACACTTTTAGGGTTCCGTACCTAAAAGGTAAAAAATGGAACCCTATTACTAAGCCTCCGCTGTCTGTCCGTCTGTCTGTCACCAGGCTGTATCTCATAAACCGTGATAGCTAGAAAGCTGAAATTTTCACAAATTATGTATTTCGGTTGCCCCTATAACAACAAATACTAAAAATAAAAAATGAAAATATTAAGGAGGGGTCCCATACAAAAAACCTGTTTTATTTCGTATTTTTTGCTCAAAATTACTAACTGTAACAGGTAGACGCCTTAAATGTTCACAGAATATGTAGTTGTATATTACCTTTCAAAATAAATTAATTTAAAAAAAGTTAATAATAAAGAGGGGCTCCCATACAAAAACCTTAATTTTTAAGCTATTTGTTACTCGATCTAAATAAACAGGTAGAGACTTAAAAAGTATTTAAGTATACATACAACGAACGTGATTTTCTTTTATAGATGATGGTACGGAACCCTTCGCGCGCGAGTCCGCCTCGCACTTGCCCAATTTTTTCAATTACCATCCAGTACTGATAAAAATTAATAATAATAATAATATGCCTTATATATCTTAGCTTTCGCGTAAGGCAGCGATAGCCTAGTGGAGATACCAACGGACTGCAATCCAGAGGGTATCGGGTATTAAGTGCGTATTACATTGTTAATTATCGCTTGCCTCGTGCCTCGGCGAGCACGTTAAACCGTCGGTCCCGGCTGTCATGAATATCTTTGACAGTCGTTACGGGGAGTCAGTACCCTCAAATAAACTAATACTGGTCTAAACCATAGAATATCGCTATCCCTTTGGGTTACGGATGTCAGACGGCAGTCGCTCTGTGGAAAAGTTGATATTCTGTCATATTACTGGTTATACCAGTATATCTGGTTATCGGACCTCGGGCTGTAAGTCTTGGATGCAACCGAGATAACGCTAGGACGATGATGATCTTAGCTATCGCGAGTGAGACCCGCTAAATAAACTTATATAATAATATAAACCGACTAAAACTTCTGGGATCTGTATTATATACTTGGTTATTGTTAAAAATAAAGACAAAATGTTGGTTAAATGCCTTTTTTTATAGACTGTCACCTGTATCCCCGAAGGGGTAGGAAAAGCTGTAATATCACAACCACATTTCGCCATTAATTTTTAGGTCCCATTGCCGTAGACGCCGTGCTACTTCTGGGAATTCGTAAGAAAACCCAGTATCACTTTTGCTCGATCCGGGAATCAAACCAGGGCGCTCCCGATCAGCAGACGCAATACGCATACGCTATCCACTAGACTACGGAGGCAGTCATTTAAATATTTACATGTTTCAACTCAATACATTACCCTACATATCCTGCCTACACAATTCAATTTACAGGATCCACACACATCTCAACTCCCGACGCTTCAAAATTAAATAAACTTTAAATTGCACTTCTGATAAGTGGTTCAGCGTTACACCGAAACCGAAGGTTCTAGGCGATTTGGAGAAGGATTAATATTGTGGACTGTAGGATGGCGGTTCTTCGGCGACTAGGAAATGAGGGAAAGCGGAAAAGGTGATGTGGTTAGGAGCCTCTTACCTAGCAAATGGCAGCCTTCTGGTGTCTTCAAGTATATTGAAGCTGCTTGAATCACTCCACTACACAAATCACTTTCACTCGCGAGCGGTTTTGTTGAGTTTTGTATAAGCGATAATAATTATGTATGGCGGTGCGGCGGACATGAGTTTTCGAGCATCTCCAATCTTCCATTCCTTTTTCGTCGCCGTTGAGTAGGGTGGCCAATAGCGAGGCGTTTTTGGGAGGGGATTCATTAAAGGATCGCTAGGATTAGCCGAGCAGCTACGAACCATTGACGTTGACATAATTAACTAGCAATGGAAAGGATAGATGGCGCTACCATATCCCCCCGGCCCTAAAGGGTTGCCTTTAAAAAATAAATAAAATTGAACTTTAGCTATGTTGGGTGTACTACCGCATAACCCATCAATAGGCTAAGACAGCGATATGACAATAAAATTAATCTAAATTAACTTTAGCGAAAACTACAAACTTAATACTTTAACTAAGAGGTAGATCCAACTTCAGGCTAGATCTCACTGAGTTGGAAGCGGACAGAGACGTACAACAGGGCGCACGTAGCTCCCCTTCGCGGTTTTCACAGTAACAACGCGGGTTGTACCGTCCTTGGAAGTATGCAGTTTCTCTATGATGGCTAACGGCCATCAAAGCGGCGCAGCATTATCATGTATTATGACGAACAACGTACCCTCCTGTAGAGGGGATGCAGGGCTATTCCACTTGGATCTAGCCTGAAGCTGGTGTAGATATTCCGCACGCCAGCGCCGCCAGAACGACTGCACGAGTTTATCCAGCAGAGTATGTCTCTGGAGCAAGCTTGAAGAGTCTGCTTCAGGAGCCGGAAATACGATAATGGCACTGTGTTCAGAAAATGTGCAGGGCTTAACGCGGATGGTTCTGCAGGGTCACTACTCAATGCCGTGGGCGGACGCGAGTTGATCAGTGCCTCGACTTGTGCAAGGACAGTTAAAAGCTCTTCGTAAGAGAGGATCTGTTGGCCTATAACTTTGAAGAGATGCGTTTTAATTACTTTGACCATGCTTTCCCAACATCCACCGAAATGTGGTGATGCTGGTGGAATAAACTTCCAGTCAATATGATCTATGGAAAGTTCTTCCTGAAGACGAGTACGTGATTGAAACAAATAGCATGAACAAGTTCAATCAATTTACTAACGCGGTTGGCGACAAAAGTCTGCCAGCGGTGAGGAGAAGAATAAATCCAAGCGAGCACTACCTTGGAGTCAGAAAATGCGTATATTTTATTAATAGGGTAGTGGGGCAAAACTGTGTCTTGAACCTTGCGGAGCAACTGAGACAGTAGAAGGGCCGCGCACAACTCCAGTCTCGCAACCGAAATGGTTTTAACAGGCGAGACCTTAGACTTGGCACAAACTAACTGCACCGAGTAGTTAGAACCCATGCGGACTTGCAGATATACGTCTCCGCCGTAAGCACGCTCGCTGGCGTCAGCGAAACCTATTAAGTTGATGGTATATCCATCTACCAACCCAAGATGACGCGGAATAGTAATTTGATTGAGCGCGGTAAGCTCAATACAAAACTGGCCCCAAGCGGCGACAATATGGTCAGGGGGTGTTTCATCCCACTCACACTTTGATAGCCAAAGTTCTTTGATCAAGAGCTTGGCGTACAAAATTGTGGGAGCCACAAAACCCATTATGTCCCATAGTCGAGCCACTGTGGACAGCATAGTGCGTTTGGTGCACTTATCATCTGGCGGTGAGACGTCAAACCGAAAACTATCGCAGGATTTGTCCCCGCGTAAACCGAGAACTTTATGCGGTACAGACTTCTCAAACTCAATGTCTGGAGAAGCTTTATGAGACCTCCTTAGAGTTGCTTGTCCATTTGACAAGATCAAACTGGCCTCGCTTGAAAAGCTGAATAAGCTCTTCACAAAGCGAAATTGCTAGCGGAGCGGATATGACACTACAGGCAATGTCATCCATATTCAAAGCGGTAGTATAGTAGAGTGTAGCGTAGCGTAGCTTAGCATAGCATAGCATAGCATAGCGTAGCTTAGCGTAGCATAGCGTAGCATAGCGTAGCTTAGCGTAGCATAGCGTAGCATAGCGTAGCATAGCGTAGCATAGCGTAGCATAGCGTAGCATAGCGTAGCATAGCGTAGCATAGCGTAGCATAGCGTAGCATAGCGTAGCATAGCGAAGCATAGCGAAGCATAGCGTAGCATAGCGTGGCATAGCGTAGCATAGCGTGGCATAGCGTGGCATAGCGTAGCATAGCGTAGCATGGCGTAGCATAGCGTAGCATAGCGTAGCATAGCGTAGCATAGCGTAGCATAGCGTAGCATAGCGTAGCATAGCGTAGCATAGCGTAGCATAGCGTAGCATAGCGTAGCATAGCGTAGCATAGCGTAGCATAGCGTAGCATAGCGTAGCATAGCGTAGCATAGCGTAGCATAGCGTAGCATAGCGTAGCATAGCGTAGCATAGCCTAGCAAAGCATAGCATAGCATGGCATAGCGTAGCATAGCATAGCGTGGCATAGCGTAGCATAGCATAGCAGGGCATAGCATAGCATGGCGTAGCATGACGTAGCATAGCGTAGCATAGCCTAGCAAAGCATAGCATAGCATGGCATAGCGTGGCATAGCATAGCGTGGCATAGTGTAGCATAGCATAGCAGGGCATAGCATAGCATGGCGTTGCATGGCGTAGCATAGCATAGCGTAGCATAGCATAGCATAGCATAGCATGGCGTAGCATTGCGTAGCATAGCAGAGCATGGCATAGCATAGCGTGGCATAGCATAGCATGGCACAGTATATCGTGGCATAGCGTAGCATAGCATAGCATAGCATAGCATGGCGTAGCATAGCGTAGCATAGCATAGCATAGCGTAGCATAGCATAGCATAGCATAGCATAGCATGGCATAGCATAGCGTGGCATAGCATAGCTAATTAGTCCTTAATCTTACAGAGTTTTAGCACCCACCTTGATCTCTTGAAGAACAGAACAACAACAAGACGAAATACAATGAGAAGTATGTAACGTAGGTACGGTACCCAAAATCACATACCCAAATACCGTCTCAATAGCGGGCGGTAAGTTATATTGCTCACTACGTACCACGTCAGTTAGTAGCAAGTGCGGGAATAATGCAGCTCCGATCAAAACATCAATGTCTGCCGGATTCAAACTCCGAGTCTGCCAGCGGCAATGACTCTAGGTGTGTGAGAAGCGATACGTCCACATTAGCGTTTGGTAATGCGTCCGTAATACGCTCCACGATAAGCGAAAGAATGATAAAATTAATATTCCTATCAAAACGCGAATGTATTTTAATATCTACGGCACCCTTGCAATGTTTTTCTGACCCGCCGATTCCTTTGACCACTGAACTAGTATTTCTAAAGTTATTCCACAATCCGATGCGTTTGAAACATTCCAATGTTATTAGATTGGTCTGAGACGCGCTATCGAGTAGACAACGTACCATGTGCGGCGACCCATTAACATTATAAACGATAACTTTCGCTGTCGCTAACAGTACTGTCTTAGACGCCGTACACTGCGTTTTGGCCCTGCGCGGATCATTATAGATGCGCGAGTGCCGTCCTCGCGTGCGCGTCGCCCGCGCGATGGATGTCGTACACAACGATATTTCATTCTGAATTGTGGGAGGCGCAGTTTTCGTAGCCTGCACCTGCGACGTAAGTGTGTCAAGGTCAAGGCTTGGCTTGACAACGGACTACTTTTATCAAAGTGCAACAATGAGTGGTGTCGTTGATTACATGAACGACATCTCGTCTTACTAGAACAATCACTAGTTTTATGCTTTATACTTAAGCAATTAATGCAAGCTCTGTTGTCCTTCACGCACTTGAAACGAGCAGTCGGATTTAAACAATTGAAGGCAGGACACTTGTAGAAATGGTCGTGCACTATATTACTGCACAGACACTTCTGTGAATTAATTTTATTAGATTCCGAGCATGTTACGTTAGATTGTGGATTAGGGACCGAGTTATTGTTACTATTTCGCGCTTTATTCGACCTTTGTTTGCTGCTGTTAGTGTTAGACGGGCTAGGTGAACTAGACTGTGCATTATGAAATATTCGACACTAATCTTTGATGAACGAAATAAAACTATCTAGTGTAGGTATTTTATTATTGCGTTCCGTCATCTCGAAAGCACGAATTGTTTCAGTGTCAAACTTTTTTAAAGCGAGTTGAAGCAACATAAAGTCGGAAAGATCTTCCAATTTTAAGTTCCTAAGAGAATTAACCGCGGTTACGAAGTTATCTATAAACAGCTGGAAATTCGAGACAGATGCGACACCGGACAGTTTAAGATTTAAAGCTTGGTAAAAGTAGGTAGACGGTAGGACGCGCGTGTCTTGATATCTATCAAGTAGTGACTGAAATATGACCGGATAATTCTCAGCACTAGGTGTGACACCTGCAAATACGGACTGGGCCTTCGGTGACAGTTAACCTATTAAATAGTACAACCTGTCAGCATCTGTCAGAGAACCATTATCGTGCACTGTAGACTTAAAACTCGCATAGAATAACGGCCAGTTTCGTATATCTCCGTCAAACGACATAATCTCGATTGGCGGTAATCTCGGTTTGCGGGCCGCTGCAACGGGCTGTGCCGAATATTTACCCTCCAATTGCGATTGTATACGCTTAATAATACAATAAAGATCTTCGAATGAGGTGTACGCCTGATAATTCGGTTGTTCATCAGGATTAGTAGAAAGCAATCTTGCGTTATAATCGTCTAACAACTTATAAAAATCTGTTCGAATACTATGCACTGTCATACAATAGCTGAGAAATGACTCCCTATTACTATCAGAAACGGTTGCGGTCTTTGAACGCTCATAAATGTTTTGATTACGCTCAAATAAAATATTGCGTTTCGCTTCTAAGATTGTCATCTCTTTGTCTTCCGACACGCGTGACTTCTTTTGTTGTGACATGCTTACGTAAGTATAAGCTAATGAGACCGAAACAAAATAAGAATATCTAAAGTACCTATTATTTTACCTAAGTACCTAGGCAACACTTTAAAGCGGAGGAATTAAAAGTTGCTTGAAATATGAGATTTACAAGACAACTATGATAATTCCAGAAATAATAATTGGGTAAGTAGGTAGCTACATAAAAGTATATTACCTACTGAAGCGTGCGAAAACAACCATGTGACGGTTATGTGAATGGACTAGGAGTATAGCTAGGTGCTATAACTGTCTAGGTATATAGATATAACGAGGTTTTACGTATAAAACGTAAATGAAGCCGGCTCGAAGGACCAAAAAAAATGGTTCGGCGTTACACCGAAACCGAAGGTTCTAGGCGATTTGGAGAAGGATTAATATTGTGGACTGTAGGATGGCGGTTCTTCGGCGACTAGGAAATGAGGGAAAGCGGAAAAAGAGATGTGGTTAGGAGCCTCTTACCTAGCAAATGGCAGCCTCCTAGTGTCTTCAAGTATATTGAAGCTGCTTGAATCACTCCACTACACAAATCACTTTCACTCGCGAGCGGTTTTGTTGAGTTTTGTATAAGCGGTAATAATTATATATGGCGGTGCGATTCAGTGCGGTACGGTGCGGCGGACATGAGTTTTCGAGCTTCTCCAATCTTCCATTCCTTTTTCGTCGCCGTTGAGCAGGGCGGCCAATAGCGAGGCATTTTTGGGAAGGGATTCTTTAAAGGATCGCTCGGATTAGCCGAGCAGCGACGAACCATTGACGTTGACATAATTAACTAGCAATGGAAAGGACTACACGATTCACGTAATTTCAGCTTAAATTATGTATCGATCGACCACTCGGTAACGCCATTTTGAATTTTGTGATGTCGTGGATAGAGATTAGGTTTATTTTTATGTTTGCTTTGTACTGTGAAGAAATAAGATCCTTGCGTCTTACGGCAGAATCCAGAAGATGGTAGTCACGAACTACGTAGTATAATACTTAGTTTACGCTAAGATACCAACGCGAAAGGGTGCGCGCAATTGGCGACAAAACCTCTTACCTACGCGAATTTAAAATGGTTGTTAAAAAGTGTTCTAAATGCAACAAAAATATCACTAAAAAAGCGCCTGGACTAGAGTGTAGTCGGTGTGAAGTGTGTGTGCACACTGATCCTGCTTGTTCAAAATTATCCAATAAGCAGTTAAAAACACTTAAGAACTCACCCGGCATAGAGTGGAGTTGTGAAGAATGCCTAGACAACATTTCTCGTAGATCATCGTTTGTTATTCCTGAAGCCGACGACGAAGACGAGGACTCTGAACCCAACCGCAAGGAAAAAACTCAAATCGTTGATGCAAGTAAACTAGTCGAGGATATAAGCAGAGAAGTGAAAAAAACGTTTCGTGAAGAGATTAGAAATCTAGAGCACTCACTAGATTTTCTAAGCGAACAACTTACCAACATGGAGCAGTCTATAAAACGACAAGACAACAAGATAAAAGAGCTCGAAAATAAGAATATTGATCTACTTAACAAAAATAAAAATCTAGAGTTGAGGGTATCTGTATTGGAACAAAGTCTTAATGATTTTGAACAAAAGTCTCTCTCCAGCTCTCTGGAAATTGCAGGATTACCAGAAATTCCACCTAAGGAGATAGATACAGTAATAGGAACAATTTTCTCGAACTTAGAGTTGGAGAAAAAAGAAATACTGTCAACGCAACTGATGCAGGGATCAAAGGTCAAACCAGGATCTATTCTTGTTGAACTGAAGTCCAAAATTCTACAGCAACAGTGCATTGATGTCAGCAAGGTAAAATGTCTCACCGTTGGAATGGTTCTACCAGATGTCCCACAAGATAAAGCTGATACTCGTATTTTTATTAGAGAAGCATTAACAAAACACCAGAAAACTCTATTGTACCACGCTAAGGATCAGCTATTAAATAAATCATGTAAATATGTATGGTGTAAAAATGGAAAGGTATATGCTCGTAAAACTGATAATAGTAAAATATTTTATATCCGCTCCATCCAGGATATCAATCATATTTTTAAACAAACAACAACTAACACTAGTAAAACAACCAGGTCATCAACATCATTTATACCGTAAAATGTTTATTATTTGTTACGTATATTAAGAACGATTTACATATTCACATAACATGGATATACAAATAAATGAAATCTATAATTGTAATTCTCCTAATAATTTTTTCCAACAGTTACCTTCTAAAAATGTTTTGAGTTTTTCATGCATACACTTTAATATTAGATCTCTTAAGAAAAATTTTGCTAAACTACAAGAAGTAATTCATAATTGTACCTATCCACTGGATATAATAGTAATTACGGAGGCCGGCATATCAGGCAATGTAGCTAATCTTTATAGATTACCGGGCTATAACCTGCACTCACAACTTCGAGAAAACAAAAAGGGGGGTGGTATAATAATATACGTACGTAGTTATCTAAAATTCACTCTTATTCAACATAAAACTAACACATTTGAAAGTCTTGTAGGCACAATAAAAATAAATTCTAACTCCAATATAGTTGTATGTGCGGTTTATAGACCACCATCCTCAAATAAAATGTTTTTTATTAGCGAATTAAGTAAACTTATCACTAACCTAGAATTGAAACAGAACTTATTATTGATCGGTGACACTAATATAGACCTGAAAACCATATCATCATATAAGGATGCATATATCGAAGCACTCAGCGAACACGGACTTATGTGTGGTATAACAGAATTCACTAGAATCGAATATAGACAAAACGTTATCACAAAATCTTGCATAGATCATATTTTTGCTCGCGTCCCCACATTACATCCGTACTCGGCGGTGCTCGATATTGTACTGGCCGATCACAGAGGCATAATATTCACTTGCGTTGACGATTCCCCGAGTGAGCCCGTGCGTATACAGGATGAACCTAAATATACAGTCGACAGTAATATTTTTTATAAAACACTCAAAAACGCAAATTGGTCTAAATCTCATGACATGGATTCGCCTGATGAAATTTTTAATTTTATACATACTACTTTCCAAAACGCTAAATTGAATGCCACACATAGTAAAACTTGTCATACATCCAGAACTACTATGAAACGCTTTAATGTGCCTTGGATAAACGCTAATATTACAGCACTATGTAATAAGAAGAACAAAATATATAGAGATTGGAAAAATTGTCCAGAAAACTTAAAATTAAAATTAGAATATCATAAAATACGCAATAGAGTAAATAAAGTTCTGGAAATTTAAAGGAATTCGTATTATTTAAATAAAATAAGTAGTAATTTTAAAAACATTAAGAAAGTTTACATTGTTGTCAACCAAATGTTGGGCAGAGTTACTTTATCAATTGATGAGGCTATAATGAAGGCGTTTGATGCACAGGGACTTACCCCGAAAATCATTGCTGATAACTTCGCACACAGTTTCGATATAACAGTAAAAAACATACTGCCTAATTGCAAATTAAAATTAATCAATAAAAATAATGTCAATAACTCACTAGATACCAGTATTTTGTTTAAGAAATCAACCCCAAACGATGTTTATAAAATTATTAAGGCATTGAATTCTAGAAAGGCACCGGGCACAGACAATATTGCTGTGGCAGATGTTAAGCTTATAGGAGAACATGTTGCCCCAGCCATTTCAGATTTAATTAATCAAAGCATTAGAACAGGATCCTACCCTAGTAAACTAAAAGAAGGCTGTGTCCGTCCACTGCATAAAAAGGGAAGAAAGGATGACTACACAAATTATAGGCCTATTACGATACTTTCTTCAATAGACAAAATCGTAGAAAAATACGTGTGTGATCAGATGCATAGTTTTTATAAGAAAAAATCGGTAATTGCTCCATACCAGTACGGATTTCAGGCAGGTAAGAGTACAACAAGTCTACTATCAAAATTCACAGACGAAATCAATAGCCACTTAAATGAGAAAAAGCAAGTGTTAACACTTTTTATAGATTTTTCTCGTGCCTTTGATACGCTGATACACGAACAGCTGATAAGTAGTTTAGAAAATTGTGGCATTCGTGGTCCTTTACTGAAATGGTGTGAAAATTATTTGGACGGTCGAACATTTTCGGTGAAAGTGAATAATGAATATAGCAAGTCAGTGTCGATCACGGAGGGAACGGCCCAGGGCTCAGTTCTTGGGCCGCTATTTTTCCTGTCCTACGCCAACGACATGGGCAAAAATATTGTCAACAGCACATGCTATCAATTCGCGGATGATACTTGTCTCGTTATTGCAAATAAAAATCCTCAAACGGCGTGTGATCTTTTACAGTCTGATCTAAATGTCTTAACAAAATGGTGTCATGATGCAGGACTTGTCCTAAATGCTAAAAAGACAAAACTATTAGTAATTAAATCTCCGTATGTTAAGCATTTGCCCATCAACGAACTAATCGCTCACGATCATTGTTGTTTACATACTAAAGTTAGTACTACATGCTGTTGTTCAAAGATTGAAATGGTTGACAAATATACATATCTTGGACTTGTCATAGACAGTAAATTTCACTGGAGCCACCATATTGAATATGTATGTACAAAATTAAGGCAATTCTTGGCAAATATTACAATTCTGAACAATCGTATTCCATTTAAAGTAAAGTTAATGTTATTTAATGCCCTAGTACAGTCTCACATACAATATGGACTCAGCAGCTATGGCCGAACATATAAAACATATCTAGACCAGATCTATAACTTGCAAGTAAAAATATTGAAAACTATTGTTTCTAAAAATATAAAATTAAATTTCAAAGATAATTATAATGGGTTATTCAAACACTGTAATATCTTACCAGTACATAAACAAGTTCAGTTAAACATATTAAAAGAAGAATTTTTTAATGAATCATTAAAATCACCAATCGAACATCCTGTATACACTCGTGCCATGTCTAGGAACCGGTTGCATACGTCACGCGCTAACAATGTTTACGGCGAGCGAACGACTAGCTACCTTGTACCTCGACTTATTAATAACTTGCCATATGAAATAGGTATTGGTGTAACAGATAAAAATATAAAATGTAAACTGAAACAACATTTCCTGAATTTATTGTAACAATTGTTTATTTAATTATGCTTATTGGAGGCTTATTTTAAAAAATAACAGTATTTTATAAAGTGTGAACTCGACGGCTCAAACATAAACCTTTGTGGTTTTCTCTGATGCTGTTTGTAATTGTATAATTATGTCAAATTGTTTATGTGTTAAATAATAAAAAAAAAAAAAAAAATAATTATAATGAACTGTATGTTCGATCCCGTGGGAATTTCGGGAAATCCCGTCTTAGTGCACCCCTACGGTCCCCAAGGAATATACATACAAAATTTTAGCTTCTTGCGCCGAGTAGTTTCGGCTGTAGCTTGTCTGTCAGTCAGTCAGTTAGTAAGGCAAGGATTTTGTATATACAGATTACTTGAATACATAGTAGTACATACGATTATCTATCGGTAGGTCATAATAGTCTAACTTATAATCTTCATTCTAGCTGTATCTCAATCGCATGCAAGGGTTTTCGTTTTGGAACTCGGGGTCCGCTTACTGGTATTACCAGATTCAACAAAATATTAGCTTTTCCACAAAGCAACTGCTGTTTAACCTACGCATGTCAAAGAGGATATTGTGATATTCCACGGTTTGGACCACTATCGGTATATTCAAGAGCTAACGTACTCTCCGAAGCATGTGGCAAACAAATACACAAATTATATTTTACTATTTTTACGGTACTTTATTTACGGTTAGCCGTATGGCCCATCAAACCCGATATCCTCTGTATGGCATAATCTGGCTGTGTTGATACATGCACTAAGAAATCGCTGCCTTACCTGTCATATGAAAATAATATCGAATCGTTAACTAATCAACATATGCGGTAAATTATATTTACAACCACCAAAAGATTTTAGTATAGTTAGTTAGTTTTCAACAATAGATAGATATTCCTGTGTTAGTTACGCAAGCAGAGCCGCGGGCAAAGTCATAGCAAATAAAATGTACTTAATTGCGTTTACGGAATCAGTGTTGACAATATAGATTACAACAGTTGTGGACCATCCTTCACTAATTATGAATTTTCGCTCAACATTAAACTGGGAATTATAAAGGGTGAATTTACTAGTAGTTCGCAGTAATTGGGGTTTGCAACAACGTTTATGAGTTGTGGGGATGTAGTTATGATAGTTTATTTAAAAGTTTGAGCGGTGCTTCTAAAGGGAAACGCTTTGGCGAGTAAAGGACTGAGTAAATAAAAAAATGTGGTGCTGCCTGCCAGAATGTTTTAGGTGTTTACGGAGGTACTAATCAGGCTGTTTAATGTGGGGAAGTGCAAGGGTAGCGCAGCAGTCGTCTCCTCGCACCCTGACAGTTAGGTCGTAGTAATGTAGTTTATTTAAATTGTCACCTGGTACCAGTAAAATATATATAACCTTTTCAGTTTCATCCGCGATTATGGCGCTTGCAACAGTGTTGAAATATCGGATACTCGAAACAAAGGTACTTGGTATTTTAACCCTAAAGACAATTTTGAACTTATATTGATGACCACGAAAATTTAAATTCCTATACATATATTACCATTTCGAGCTATGGATTCTATCTTTTGTCACACACGCATATTATGGTACCCCTACATAGTTTAGACTGCACTCTTGGCGTAGTGGTTTAAGCGGTCGCCTCGCCTCTTGGTACTGCGCCGCATGTCGTGGGTTCGATTCCCACACGAGACAACACTTTGTGTGATCTACAAATTGTTGTTTCGAGTCTAGGCGTTCTTTGTATCCGTTGATTGAATGTTTGTAAAGTCCCCCGTGACACAGAAATTTATTTCTAGTGCGGGAGTTGTCTTTAAAACAAATATAGTACGAGTATGAATACAGTGTACAAAACATTTCCTTAAAAACAATGCCAATGTATTTCTTAACCCTAAACCTGTATATAAAACCTTTATGCAAAACGTATAACCGGGTACAGTTATAGCCGGGCAACTTTTGAGTAACCCGATTACCTGGAACTAGGTGGGTCCAATGTAAACTACTTTCAGGCGAATAAACGCGGTTATAACCGGTAAATATTAACTTTTCGGTAACTTTTATTTGTTTTGAATAATTTTTTGTTGGTTTATTTCGCTTCCGCGGTTTGAAAAAGTCAGTTGTGTGGTGAGCTGGTAAATTATAGGATACGGTATGTGTGTATATTTTTATATTTAATCTAGAAAGTTTGAAAACTAATTATAAAGTTGCAACATTTAAAGAAGCCTGAGAACTAATTGAAATGTTTCAACCTTTAAATAGATTTCTAAATAGTTAAATTCATTATTTAAGCTAAGAGGGCTGTACATTTATTTCCCTAGGATAGGATTTACCCAGCGTTGTTATAATATTAGCAAGCTTGTAAACAATACATTTTGTTATCATATTTTTTTGTATTTGCGACTAAGACAGTAATGAATATCTCACAATATAAGCCGAAAAACGTCTACTGCTGAACATATATAGTCTCACGCCTATATCCCCGAAGAGGTAGCAAGAGGTATATTGCTACACACACTTTCCGCCAGATTTATTTTAGTCCCACGTAATAGGGGGCGAATCTATTCCCGTACCGGGCACATTACCAGACTCCGTGCTGCTACTGAGAATTTCCTAACGGAAAACCCAATAACACTTTGCCCGACCCGGGGATCGAACCCGAAACCTCCCAATCCCACGCGCACATTTATGCCGCGAGACCAACGAGGTAGTCTGCTGAACATATGCCTCCTCCAAGGCTCTTCACATGAATCGATCTTGAGCATTCAAGCGAAACGTTTGCAAACATTGTTTGCAAACCAAACCAATAAAGCTGAAGAGTTGTTTGTTCGTTTGGTTGAATGCGCTAATCTCAGAAACTGCTAGTCCGATATAAATAATTCTTTCTGTCAGATGGCCCATTAATCGGGAAAAGCTGTAGGCTATATAAAAGAGCGGAAAGCCCTAAATCACTCGGTTGTAACCACGGTCTTGTCTATTGCTCATAAAACATTTAAATTATTTATCTGCATTCCAGAAAACCTTTGCTAAAATAATAATGTGACAATACCAAAATTGGCGATATTCCGACATTCGCTTATATACCGTGAACTATTGATTATCACTATTTAATTGGTAAACGGCCACAAACTAGCGTTAACTAGTATCATAACATTTAATGAAGATATTAGACCTTGTATTGAAGGGATTGTTCAGATTAATTATTATTTGACTGTTTAATTGGAGATAGTTTGACTGATGACCTATGATAATGTGCACATAAAAGAAAGATGTATCTGATGCGCGTACAAACATTTCGGTAATTCATGTTTATTAATTATTTTTTTTTGCAGCGGGCATCATCATGCTATCGTTCGAACGATCCAAATTTCGTGACAATCATGGTTTTATACTTCATTCAGGATTACAGTCCGAGTCTTAATATTATTAATTCGCGTTGTATATTCAAACAGTCACTGCCATTTGTATAATATTCTACCAGTTACGCACATCACCATCTGGTCCCAAACTAAGCAGAGTTTGTACTGTTGGTACTATATATAATGGATATACATACATATATAATATTTTTTTAAAATACATACATATTATACTTAGAAACATCCATACCAAGACAAACATCCATGTTCATGTACACAAATGTTTGAATCGAACGCACTACCTTCGTAGCAGTCGTTCCTCTGCAGCAACCGGTCATCGTTATTTAATTATGCATTATTGTTTAATTTTGCATAGTTTTTAATAGGTTCCTGGTAAAATTATGCAGCCTTCATGTTAAATGTTTGCCAACGCGACTAGCCAATCGTTAAAGCACAGGAACTTCAAACTTCCACAGATGTGTTTGCGGAGACTAGCGGCACATGTCTTACGGCAGGGAAGATGCTTGCAATTACTATGGAGTGTAGGAATAGTAATACAATTGATATTTTACATCCAACCTTAATCTCAGTTGTGTCCAAGACTTTCGCTTGAATTCCCGGGAAGCGTTTTGTTTGAAATAGATATATTTCTATGATTAGAACGAGAATATCAGTTTGTAACATTTTATTTGTTAGCCTTGGTAATTATTTTTTGACACTGGTCACATTGTAAGATTGACAATTCATTGTGTTCCGAAAAAACTTGGAGTGAACACACCATTCTTGTTATTCGTTTATATAATTGAAGTAAATTTTGTAAAACATTTGTAAATTGACGCTATTTAATTTGAACAGCATCGTTCAGTGAGCTCTTGATAAATTTTTGATATTGCATTGAACTTTGACATTTTGTGAAAATTGTGAAATCGCACCTCGTGCAGCGCGCCTACGGAGACGTCGCATTGGAGTCTGGTCAAGATATCTCACTCATTCTTTTGTTGCCACATTAATTCTGTGCGTGTTTATCCTAGCTAGCTCTAGGCCTGAGACCAGTGAAGATCCAGGTAACTGCATATTGTATTAGATTGTTAGCGCTGAGAAACTCAGACATATATGTCAGAGACTCCCTGTGTTGCCCTAGTCAAGTTGATGATGTAAATTAGTTTTTTTTTTTAGTTTGCAACAATTCCCACTTGTCTAGTGCAACTGCTCAACAAGTTTTTTATTTTAACCAGATTTAAAAGAAACTTTACATATAAAGCACCTGCATTGCAATTTCTTTGGCCGACGGTTGCCCTCTGCAAATATTTGAATAAATTAATCAGGATGTTCATAATTATAAGCCACCATTAAAATTTTGCGATTATCCAGACTTTAATCCTTTCATGTTCAGTTTATAAATGTACTTTATTTTCATTTTACTGAAGGCAAATGAGCACTACACTTAAATATAATAAGAGATATTTACCCATTATATTGTTTTGTTCAAAATATAGTTTGTTTCAAAATATAGGCACGTCTGTCCGACTACATACCTATAAAATGGCCCGTAACATTCCTACATACTTCTTAGTTTATATGTATACTTTATATAGCGTGCAACGACCTTTACAAGCCGGTATGCCTACAAAAACCTTATCACCAATAAGATCGCATATATCACAAATAAAAAGCGCCAGCAAAAAAACGAAGAAAAGGCCTCCCAAATAAAAACACGACGTTCCAATACACACCCGGGCAAAAGGTATCTTAACCGGTTCAACTGTTGTCGATACCCGGATTATCCAGAATTTAAGGGCTGACACTAACAAGGGTTAGATTTTGTACGAGAGGTTAGACCGAGACTAATTGGACACATTCACTCAATATTCTAGTGGTGTGGTGGGTAATGGTTGCTGGTTACAATAACCGAGTTTATCCGGGTGTTGGGCGTTCGAGCGAAGTGTTAGAAGTGACGGGGAAATGAAAACGTGCGGTGATTTATTATTTTCGACTAGATCTATAGATAGCTATCGCGACAAGACTTTTTACATCAACAATATAAAAACTTCGTATTCGTATTGATTTTACAAGTATCTTACTCATAAGACAAAGGTGGCTATAGCATGCTATGATAGCACTTCCCGCAATGTTTATAATAATCTGTGCCTGCCTCACACTGTTTAATGTTTTGAAAAAAAAATATAAAGCATCCTTTCTCTACTTTCTAATATGCAAAATTAAAATAAATCTATGAAGGTCTACTAAGAGGTGATTCCAATGGGTGTCACCTTGTTGTGGGATTAGAATCAGAGCACTATCATGCTTTGGGGAGCACGTAAAGCCTTCAGCCCGATACCCGATTTGAACGGTCTATAAATACAGACAACAGAGTTGACTACACACCCACACAATGCAGAAGTCTTAATTCAGTCGAAACGTTCTCAAAAACCGAGGTATTTATGCCTAAAATATATTATTTATCGCGAGTAAGACCCGCCATATAACCTTCTGTAATGTATTTTAATCATGAAATTTTAAAATCGTTTTTTGCGAGTCTTAAACTTCGTTTTTTATTACATACATACATACATATACTCACGCCTTTTTCCCGTCGGGGTAGGCAGAGACAACAGAACGCCACTTGCTCCTATCCTTACAAACCTCACGCGCTTCCTCTACACTCATTACTCTTTTCATACATGCTCGCCGGTTGCGGGTACTTCGGACCTTTCCGTTTCTTAGGATGTCTCCAATTTGGTCGAAGAATGTCCGCCGAGGTCTGCCGCGACCGACTTGCCCACACACATTTGCTTTATATATCTGATTCGTCATTCTTTCTTCACTCATTCGCTCCACGTGTCCAAACCACCTAAGCATTCCTTTCTCAATCCTTGTCACCACATCTTCTTTCAGTCCACTGCTCTTTCGTATAGTTGCATTCGGAATTCTATCAATCAGTCTTACCCCACACATACTACGCAGTGATCGCATCTCAACTGCGTTAATTCTACTTTCATGCTTTTTCTGCCAAACCCAGCTCTCACTTCCATACATCAACGTGGGGACAAGCACTCCATTGTGAACCGCCAATCGTGCCTCTTTTGGCACCGTCTGACCGTTCATAAACGCCCACAGTGCTCCATTTACACGATTTCCTGCATTCACTCTCCTTTCAATGTCTCCCTCACATCTTCCGTCCCTTGTAAATACGCTACCCAAATATACAAATTCCTTTACTTGCTCTACAATTTCACCTCCAATCGTAATATTACACTCAGTCACACTTTCATCTTTTTCAAACACCATCACTTTCGTCTTTCGTGCATTAACTTTCATACCTTTCGCTTTAAAGCTCTTGTTCATGCAGTCCATCATGTCTTGCAACTCATTCGCCGATGATGCAAGAATGACTTGATCATCGGCATATAAGAGGCACTTAACACGCACTCCTACCATATCGATCCCGCATTCAGTTTCTCTCATATCATTCATGCAGCTATCCATGAATACGTTGAACAACCAGGGCGAGGCTGCACACCCTTGTCTGACACCTTGGGAGATGTCAAACCAGTCCGAATAGGCACCATTGATTCGGACACAGGCTCTAGAACCCCTATACAGGGATTTCAGAGCCCTTATTATAAAGTTGTCTACCCCATACATGGATAACACCTTCCTTTTTATTAAAATTCCATTATAAAAAAATATGCTGTCATAACATTTTTTGATTGCCTTTAGATCTAACTTTGTTTAGTATTTTTACCTATGTACGCGAAATCTTAAAGCAACACTGAAAACGCACGGTGGTTTGCCATAATTGTTCTTTGACGATCATAAACATCACATTGTGCGCGATGTGCTAAGCGAACAATTAATTTTGACTTTGACACGTACATCACTTAACCTTGAAATAACATTTAAAACGTGGCCCTTTAAAGTTCAAAGCCATTCCAGAGATCTTTTTTAGTCATTTGTCGAGTAGACGCCGAAATAATTGGTGATAAATCCTACATAAATATTATAAGAGCTTTCAAATCATTCAACAATCGGACCCGCGTCAAAACTTGTGAATCGCCCGGACTTGGCAGCTTGAGAAGACTTAGTATTTAATTATTTAGTGTGTCATAATGTATAAGATATAAGCGATTTTATAAGCTTTGGATATTTATGTACGAGTAATGAATGTACAGGGAGCGAGTGAAGTTTTTAGAGGCAAGCAGCATTCTGTTTTCTTTGCCTACCCTGACAGAAAATGGCGTGAGTGTATGTATGTACTTATGGTTTTTTACTTTTGTCTAGCTGTTCCTAAGTTACATTCACCCTCGGCATTACTTTTGGCTTAGAAATGAATATTTCTAATTTTCATTTTCAACCTATAAAAATCTGAATAAATTTGTACCAAACAGGATTCGTTGAAGGCTCTCAGATTAAAGTCACATTTAATCCCTAGAAATCCCGAAAAAAGGTAGGATTTGTAACGACGAGAAAGACAGTGTACAGATAAGATTTATCGTGTAAATCTACGTAATTATTTCTGAAAAATAATGTTTAAAGTGTGGAAGTGTTTGCGTTTTATCTTAAGAAAAATGATAGGTATACAATAGACATACATACATGTATATAATTGGACACGTTTCATTTGTAATAGTATGCTTTTTGAAACAAATTATGTAGGTTGTAATTATTATATCATAAACTTTATTAACGGGACTTAGGGTCGGCATATATCTGACGGAAGATGCGTCGCGTATCATCCGTCGCCTAACGCCAAAACAGCCAAATATATGATAAATCATTCAACCTTTCACACCTAACCGATGATGCGTTAGTACGTCGAGCGTACAGCGTCTGTTCCGATTCCGTCAACGTACCGTCGTCGGTCGCCGTCGCGTGCACCACGCACCACGTGTATTTTGACTGACGCGTTGGGCGAAGTTTTAAAATTGATTGTCATACAAAGCAACCTCACTATAGTTGCCGAAAGCAGAAACTAACTAGACGCGTAATGTAGCAAGTCTAATTTGACGGAATAGACGCAACCGATGCAGATACGCTCGACGTATTTTCCGTCAGATATGTACCGACCCATCTGACGGAATAGACGCGACCGATGATACGCTCGATGCATCTTCCGTCAGATAGGTCCCGACGCTAAGCAGTGAAAGTCAGTTACTTAATGGCTAAAATTATAGTTTAAAATCTTACAACTATTATGAGTGATCGGCTGAATGGCTTACTCTTTCACGCTTTTGTGCGCACTAAACTTTATTGAAGAAACTTTGTGCTAATATGTAAAATAACTTATAATTAATAATAGTAGTAGTAGCGCTCATAGCGAGACTTGGCTTGCGGTTCGTAACAGATCGGCAAAGTTAAGCAACGCTTGCACAGGTCACCACTTGGATGGGTGACCGTGTGTGGCAATTTCATCAGAGCGCTACCGTGCTTCGGAGGGCACGTAAAGCTGTCGGTCCCGGTTCTTGTATGAGTACAAGGATCGTTAGGCCATGTCGGAGGCCTTCGGGCGGTCTGAAAACTCCGACACCAGAGTTGGCCACTCACTCACACGAAAAACAAAAAAAATAATAATAAAGTCAATGTTAAGTCAAAGTAATTTTTTTTTGTTTTTGGGCAACACATGGCCTATCTATCGCCTATATATATCGTTGCGATCCAGGCGAGCAGATTCACGAGCAAACCCAGTTATTCATAAATCTATTACATTTTCTCGTTTTGTACCTACCCAATACTACTCATATGATTGACCTTGTTACCTTTCATGAAATACTCTGATTGCCCACCAATAAGAATTGCTTACTTAGGACGTACGTACATAATTATGCTTGTATCGGATACAAGCATAAGTATGTACGTAGGGCGGTCTCATTACTAAAAGTTATTTCTTTTAGGTAATTTCCCAAATAATAAAATCGATAACAGACCAAAAATAAAATGTGCTTCAGTCACAAAAAAGAGCTTCATAGAACCACGAAAAATATAACGGGCAATACATACATACCTACTTAGATCCATGCCTGTTTCCCGCAGGGGTAGGCAGAGACTACGGAATGCCTTTTGCAACGATCCTGACATACATATCTCTCTTGCTTCATTCACTCTCTCACTATAAATTTCTCATGCATGCTCTTCGATTAAGGGTACTTCTAACCTGTCCTTTTCTTAACAAGCAATAAAGGACAGTGCGTCTTACTGTCTAAAGAATTATTTATTACACTTTCTTTCTCGCATAGCTGCACCCGAATCAGTGTTTGGGTAACAAACAATCTCTCATCATCATAATTATCATCAGCCCGCCATAGTCCACTGCTGGATATAGGTCTCTCCAATGGTACGCCACTGAGCCCAATTTTCGGTTTTTGTGTCCAGCCGCTACCGCGAAGAACACAAACTCTGTTTTTTTTTTTTGAGGAATATGAATTGTTTACGTTCTTTAATTGTTTTTATCTCGCATAATATAATAATAATAATAATAATCTTTATTAAAAATGTTTACATATCAGTGGATGGATACATTAGGTCTAGATAATCTTCAAATTCAAATTCAAATCGTTTATTTGCGAATATAGGTAGTACATGGATGGAAAAAATACAATGGTTCGGCTATATTCAGCTTGTCAAGCGTGCAATTATATTTGTATGCTTATTAGGCTTAGTTTTTGCAATTATGTGATTAAAACAAGTCAGTGAAATTAGAATTTATACAATGTCAATATTTTGTTAATTACGTAAATTTAATTTAAATTCATTAGCGTTAATAATTATTATATAAGTCATCAAATCAATTAAATTTGTCATTTAGATATTCTTGAATAGTATAATAAGCCTTATTAGTCAATAATTGTTTTAATTTATACTTAAAGATATCTGTGCTAGCACTGTCCATTATATATTTTGGCAAATGATTGTAAACTCGAGGTGCCATGCAAAGTATACTCTTATTTATTTGTGATGTATTGTTCTGTGGATAGGAAATTTTATTATTTAGTCGCTTACTCTTTAATCTTTCAAACAAGGCCATATGAGTGTGTACAAACACAGATACCTCATAAATATAAATCTTATACTATAATACTTTATATTTCTTTCCTATCTTTTATTGAAATGGGCCTGTAGTTGTTTACACAACTTGTATCTCCATTCTTGTGTATTGTGATAACTATAGCCTTTTTCAAGGACTTCGGAAATATACCGTCAGACAAACATATTTTAAAAATGTGGGTTAGTGGAGGTGCTAGGAAGGTCTTAAATCTTTTGATTATAGTGGTAGAAATGCCATCCCACCCTACCGCTGAAGTGTCCCGTAGTCCTGTTATTATTTGAACTACTTCGTCAACGTCAGTATCTAATAAAACAAAAGATTTGAGCGCGGGGTTGTGTGATTTGTTAGAGGTGTAGTGCGATGAAAAGTTTCTTTGATACAAGATTCTTTCTCCGAGTGATTTTCTAGCGTTAGCGAAGAACATATTTATTTTATTGAGTGCCAGTGTGGGATTTGACTCAGATTGAAGTAAATCTAATGCTGGTTCTTGATTTTTGGTGGTAAAAGTACATCTTTTTATAAATTTCCAGACTAATTTGCTGTTTTGCCCAGCCTTTTCTCTTTAATTTTTTTAGAAGGTTGTTACAAAAATTACGATATCTTTTGTAAGACATCGAGATAATTTCATTATCTGGTGCTTTCTTAGCCTTCGAGTGCAATTTATCTCTGTGTCTTATGCAGCGCAAAAGACCTTGTGTAATCCACGGTTTTGTTATTTTATGTCTGTTAGACAATTTTATAGTAGATGTATTTTTGTGAATTGCACTTTGTATTTCGTTTGTGAGGTAATCGATTGAAATATTAGGATCAGCACATAAGTAAACGGGGTCAAGATATATGTTAGGTATGTCAATTGCAAGGTTCTTCATGTTTATTTTAGTATAGCTAGGTGTGCATTTATGTTTAGGAAATGATAGTTTTAATGAAAATAGAATAGTGCGGTGATCTGTGATTGAAGAATTAATGACCAAAGTGCGTGACGGATGCTTTGTTTTGATAATGAAGTGGTCTAGGCATGATCCACTTTGATGAGTAGGAAGAGTATGAGCTGGCAAGAGACCATGAAAAGAGCAGACATTAAGATAATCGTTGCCGCGGTCGTCATTTCTCTCAGACAGAATATTTATATTTAAGTCACCTGTTATAATTATATTCTTGTATGATGATAGACTGTTTAGTTCTTAATCAAGTGAATGAAGAAACTTATCTGTACTAAGAGATGGTGGCCTATACAGAGAGATTATGGCAGTATCATGGTTAATTTTAATGAGCAGACAGTTGCATTCATCTATATTAGGTTTTTCTATAACTACATTTAGATGTTTTCTAATATATACTACAACGCCGGCATTCTGATTGATATGATTATCACTGCAATATTGTCGATATCCACCTAAAGTTGGTAGAGCATCAGATCTATTAGATAACCAGCATTCCGATAGCACTATTATGTCGCAAGTTATGTCAATAGTATGTAGCAAGATTTCTAGTTCCTGAAAGTTTTTATAGATACTACGAATATTTTGCGAAATAATAGTTAAACATTTATCCTGTGGGGGAACAAGGCTTTTACAATCCTCAATATTACAAACTTTTGAGTCTGAGATATAAAAGTTGTCCAATTAGCCATCATATCATTATACGAATGTAATTTTTTTTTTGGCTTACTATATGAACTGAACTTACGAATAAACAAAAAACATGAGCCACTTGAGCCACGTCTCTCTCAGAACAAATCTTGAAACATAAGTCAATTCATAACACCGGCGGGACGGCGCCTGATAAGGCCTACATTTAGTAATGTTCCTACTGCTAAAAACATACATTTTTTAGCAAAGTAAAGTGATTTTATGACTTTATGTTTTAAATTAGGGTATAGTATTGTAAATTCAACACAAATATTAACGAGAAAAAGTATAATTTATAAATTATGTTAGATTATGAATCGAAAAATGGAAAAAAACCATGACCCTATATTTATTTTACGACATTGTTTTAATTTCACAGTTTATACATATTTACCGTATGCAATATGATAGCGTATTTAATCAAGAATCTGAAATACTATATTTTATTACGCATGTAATACAAAAAAGCAGTAAAATTTAAGTTTTTCTAAACATCGAAGACTAGTTTAAATTGTAATTCCTAGGATGTGCCAAAAGTGGTATTATTTGCAAAATGGCGACCGCCATAGTTAGTCTTTTGTTTTCTCTCCCGGAGCGGGACGGCGCCAGATGCGTGTAAATGATCAAAATGGCGGTGCCAGGCAAAGGGTGCATTTAACATATACGATCGAAATTCTCGTCAATATGAATCAAACGAGCCTGAGCTCTAAGGGGTTGTATCGCTATATTGCGGCGTTTCTATGCCACCTTCCAGCTTCATCATCAAATCAGCTTCATGACTGCATATGTCATCTATTAGCTTATTAGCCATAACTATAATTAACGAGATTGCCTCCTTTGATGCCGTTTCTAATATATAAATACAAGGAAGTGTTCAAATTTTATATTTTTTAAATAAGGTAGATTTTAGGTGAAATATCGACTGGATGCATCTTTTTTGAGACTTTTTTCTTTTTTTTTGGCGGTAGGTGCCGAAAAAGTGAACACAACATTGCGATTTTATAAATTCAATTTATTTTTAATTATCAATATTTTTTTAATTTTACTTCATCCAAATAGTAGTTCATAATAGTCCCCGTTGCCATAATATATATTGAGTTATGTTGATGACACCTAATAATTGAGTGTTACTACTCACCACCTGCCAGCTATACATATCGCTCATCACTTAACACATTGTGACAAATAAACCACTATGTCTCAAGTACAAGACATTGAGTCCGCACAAAGAAGCCTAGAAGAGAGTTTTATGAAGAGGATGGAAGCTCTTGGGGCGCAGTTACACAATGGTGGCTCGTCCAAAGACACTGTAGCACGGGTTGCCGAGGAGTTCCGGACTTTCCGTGAGCTGGTCTTCAGCATGCTGGGCTTACTTCGGCAGCAAATACAGGAATGCCAAAAGCAGCTTGACATTGTGGAGACAAGACACCGACGTAAGGACCTCCTCTTCTTAGGTGTGCCCGAGGCCGAGAATGAGAGCTGTGTCGCCACCATCCTGGATATTATGCAGAATAAAATGGAGCTGAAGGACATCGCTGCCGCTGACATCCACAGTTCCACCGAATCGGCGCTCTCAAAAAAGAAAGCAAGCGTCCTATACTAGTTCGGTTCGCCAGAGTGGACGTTAGATCTTCTGCATGGCACGCCAAAACTGCTTTGAAGGGGTCGTCGGTATCAGTAAGGGAGTTTCTTACGAAAGCACGTCAGGCTGTATTTGGGAGGGCCCGAATACATTTTGGCTTGAGAAATTGTTGGACCCAAGATGGCAATATCGTCGTAAAAGCATCGGATGGTAGTCGCCACAAGATAGTTGCAGAGAACGAGCTCAGTGGGCTGATGCAGAGGTATCCCAAAGCTTCGAGCAGCACTTCATCAGAGACCAGGAGCGGTGCGGGGCACCCTGCATCTTCTAGCGCACCCGGGAATGCCAAGAACTTGCCGCGTAAATAGTATTATCTGTACATATTTATGTTTTCGCTTCTCTGTTATCCTTGTGTTTACCGTTTACTAACATCATTATTCCTCAACGCACCCTCAATTATTATTTTTATGTTAGTCTTGTTTACAAAAAGTTTTACTTTATTACTAGGATGATGTATCTCTATGGATTTGACAAGCAAATAATAATACCGTGACAGACCGAGATAATGCCATACAGAAATACATAAGAGTAAAAGAGACAAAGATAGTATTTTTTGTCTTTGTCAGAGTTTTCGTTTTTTTTGTTGGTCAAAACTGAATATTTTGACCAACAAGCGGTTGAGCTCTGGATAATATCAGCGAAATATTGTGTAATTATTGTTATTGATTGTGAACTTGTGTAATTGGGCTTAGTGAAAATATCATTGGTTCAGATTATTATGGTGATTTGCTATATTTTAGGCTGTAAAAGCCGTAGTGAGCGGAAATGTGAGAACGTCACCTTTCATTCGTAAGTACGATATTTTAGTTATAATATCTATTTATACATGCAAACATTGCCAGAATGATACAAATAGTGTATTATTATATAAGGAAACATGTCTAAATTATATCAATAAACCAAAAAAATGCTATTTCATTATCACTGCGATGTTAGTATTACACAATCGAATTCAATAGGTCGTTGAATGTTGAACAAGCTAAAAGTCATCGATACTTTTTAATTTTACAGCGTTAAATGTTTTTTAGGGATACCACACAAGCGTTTGGGAAATTACCCAAATTTTGGGTAATTTGCCGTTACTTAGTTGCATATGAAACTAAGATTAATTATTTAATTTGTTTTCCGATTCTTTGTAGTAATGAAATTATTTGTTTATAGATTCCCACGATCCGACAATAATTGTGGACATGTACAACAGGAGGAGAAAACTGGGATCCGAATAAATATGCAAGAGTATGCTCTAAACACTTTGAACAAAAGTGTTTTAGGAAAAACCCCCGCAATAGGTACTTTTTTGGAATCATTCTCGAATGATAAAGAAGAGAAAATAATAAATTTGTATACAAAATTAACTTTGTTCAAAGGACAGTAAAGTTGAGTGTCAAATAATATAATAAAATATATAAAACTTCAGCCTCGTGTTTATTTGGCGAGTGAAGCCAGTCCCACCTATTCGACATTTATGTTATACATAATAATATTAAGTATAAAAATACTTATCGCACACCTTATGGATGGATTTAAACCTCTTTGTAAGGTTAGCTATATTTTTTTTATTGGTCTGTAAATTATATTATATAGATGTTTGTTACTATATGTTGCAAAAATACCTAAACGGATAATGATATAACTTCTCGAGTTAGCTCATAAATTCATCGAAATACCAAATTGATTAAAAATTATAGGAGAACGCGGTCTCAGATGTTTTTTTTTTATTTAAGAAAAAAAAGCACATGAGACCGCGTTCTCCTATAATTTTTCTCTCTCAGATGTCTGGTAAGGTATTCAATTCAGGTTTGATACAATGTTACTTAAAAGTTAATATGTACTTCGTAAAATTGTAGGGTAAACATTTACAACATCTGGTAACACCAACTCGGGATGTACTCTATGTCCGTCCTTTACGGGTGTACGCAAATGTCGAGTCTATTTTGATTCTTGGTCTTAGCTTTATTATGTACCTATTGTGACAGTTTTCAACTTTTCAATGACACTTATATTGACACACTATTGACATGAGGGAATGCGTTCGGAAACGCGCTAAAAATGTCTTTAAAATTGCCTAGTGTTACTTGCGTTTTGTTTCTACACTTCACTTTTATTATGTTTTGTATATGAGTCTGCTGGCAGGTGGTGCAGCAATAAAGGACAGCAGCGTGCTCTTTTAAATATTTTAGGTTTATAAACTAGTTTATTTGCATATTAGTTATATATCTATATTTATATATATTTTTATTATCTATTTTTATTATTTATTTTATATTATTTTTATTGTATGTTATCTGATGATGATTCTTTCCTTTCAGCTCATGAATCAAGTACCTCAAGTAACGATAGTTTTTGTTCAATTACAGAGTCTCTTAGTGATTTTGTCAGGCGTACATTTGATCAACCTACATCGAAGTTCTTGAATGTCTGTCATATCAATGCGCAGAGTGTACCTAGTCACTACAGTGACTTGTACGACACTTTCAGTAATGCTAACGTTCATGCCATTCTGATTTCAGAGAGCTGGCTGAAACCTCATCTTCTTTCTACCACCTACCCCCTCCCTGGTTTCGTTCTTATTCGTAATGACAGGGTAGACAGGAGAGGCGGTGGTGTGGCTATTTATCTTCGCAGCTCACTACCTTTCAAAATTCTTTTGTCTTCTCCACCTAATTATTCTGCTTCAGCGGAGTATCTTTTTCTCGAGGTTTCAGTCAATGGAGCCAAAACCCTCCTTGTTGTCGTTTACTGTCCTCCCACTATTAATTATTTCTCCAGTCTCGAATCGATTCTGGAATCTTTAGGGTCTGAATACGCACATCATATCATCATGGGAGATTTCAACACTGACCTCGCCTTTGATTCCCCACGTTCCCTTCGACTCCTAAAATTAATTGAGTCTGCCAGTTTTCACACTCTTCCTCTTAGCCCTACTCACCACAATATTGAAGGTGTGGACACTTGGTTAGACTTAATTATTACCTCAGACCTCAGCAGGGAATTGGCCATGGGAATGGACTAGGGAGAGTCCATTCCCATGGCCAATTCCCTGCTCCTGGTTTTTCTCACCATGATCTCCTCTTCCTGTCCTATAACCTTAAACCACCTAAACCCCGTCCTAAGGTACTGCACTTGCGTTGTTTTGGACGTATAGATCGTGACTGTTCGGAAAAGGATGCCTCTGAACTCAATTGGAACCAGGTGACGGCGGCTGCTACTGTGGATGAGAAGGTAGATGCCTTCAATAACATAGTCCTGAATTTATTCAACAAACATGCCCCCGTCAGGAAAATAAAAATAAAGCGTCCTCCGGCTCCGTGGATGACTAGAGGTATACAGATGGCTATGAGGCGCAGGGATCGAGCATTTCGGCAGTTCCGGCGGGATTGGTCTGACGAAAACTGGAACCTCTTCAAGGCTACAAGATATCGGTGTAACCCGATGGTGCGGAACGCTAAACGCCGCCATATTCTAGACAATATAAATTCCTCATCCCCTGGCAATATCTGGAAGTTCCTCGGGACTCTAGGTATTGCTAAGCAACGTCACACAGATTCTCAGATGACGGTCGGTTTGGAGGATTTAAACCAACATTTCTCCTCTACTATTCAGTTGGATCTCCAAACCAGGCGTCGTACTATTGATTATGTGGCTGGCCTGCCTCGGCCTTACACAACTCCCTTTAGTTTTTCTCCAGTGACACCGAGTGAGATCAAGAAGATTATCCTTTCTATCAAGTCCAACGCGGTAGGATACGATGGCATTAACCGTCGTATGATCACCTTTATCCTTGATCACCTCACCTTTCTTATATCCCACATCGTCAACTTTTCACTAGCCAGTAGTACCTTCCCTTCCTTGTGGCGCAAAGCATTTGTAATCCCATTGCCTAAAATCCAGAGTCCTTCTCTCCCAAAACACTATCGTCCTATCTCTATACTTCCCTTCCTATCCAAAGTGCTAGAAGCTAGTGTGCATAAACAAATATCTAGTTTTGTACATCAAAACAAGCTTTTGAGTCCTTTGCAATCTGGCTTCAGACCTAGCTATAGCACTACAAAATTATTTTCGATTCTAAAGATTTATTTATGTAATTTTCATAGGTATTTGCATTTTTACAAGATATCGTTATCGTACTATAGTCTGCGAATAATGTCACAGGTTTATCTATACATTGTGGCATGTCATTTATATATAATATAAACAATAAGGAGCCTAGCACGCTGCCTTCAGGGACCCCAAATTTGACATTGCGTTCTCTAGATTGGAATGTTTCTTCGCGTTTGGTTTTAATATAAATTTTATTTATACCTAATTGTTATTTGTTTTCTGTCACTAAGGTATGATTTTATAAGATTTAGGATATTGCCTCTGACACCATAGGCTCCCAGTTTATATAATAACGTTGGAAAATGGACATAATCAAACGCTTGGGTCATGTCGCAATAAATCGCGCATACTGGAATACGTTTATCTACATTATACATACATTACATTTTGTAAGAAGTCCTAAATTGCCATATTTATTATTTTTTGCCGCCTAAAGCCTTTCTGTTACTTACATTAGATATTATTGTTTTCAATGTACTTATATAATTCCTTGTAGATATATTTCTCAAATATTTTAGACATAACTGAAATTAGTGCTATTGGCCTATAGTTTTCCATCAACTCCTTATTATCTTATTTAAATAATGGTTTAATAATAGATATTTTAAGATCTTCTGGATATACCCCTGCACTTATGCTAAGGTTAATTATATAGCTAAGGTGGCCACTTGTTTCCTTGGCGACTGACTTTAATACTTTAGTACAAAGCCCATCATGACCAACGCTGATTGTATTTTTGAGATCATTGATAATTTTTTCAATGGCATGTGGAATACTAGGTGACATGAAGAAAGATTTAAGTTTAGTATTTTGTATGTTCGCCGTGTGCTTGATTTCTGCCGGTATTTTTGGTTTTATTTTGTCTTAATGGGAAAACATAGGTCATAAAACATTTGAAAATTCTCTATAAATGCATTATAAGCTTCATTAGGGTCGTCAATAATGTAAAGGACTAGAAGAGCCCGCGGTTACACCCGCATTATTTAGGGCTACTGCTACGCTCCCGTGGCTTATATATGGTATATAGCCTATAGCCATTCTCGATAAATGGGCTATCTAACACTGAAAGATTTTTTCAAATCGGACCAGTAGTTCTTGAGATTAGCGCGTTTAACCAAACAAACAAACTCTTCAGCTTTATATATTAGTATTAGTTTGAACTAAACCTTGAACTACTAAGTCGAAGGTCGTGGATTCGGTGCCCAAGCCAACAAATCCTTATGATGAGTATAAGGCACTCGTAACGGTAAAATAAAGAAAAACTTCAGAAAGTAAGCCTGGTGGCAGAGTCTCATTTACAAACAAAAACAAACGGGAACATAAAAGCGGGGTTGCCAATTAAATAAATATTACCCAGACATGCGTAAAAACACCCGCCTTATGTTTTTTATATCTATCGTCGAGTTCAAAGACGTTTTCAATTACCTTAGTAAAGCGTTTTAATAGTGTCTTAAAAACACGCACAATAATTACGTAAAAGATACATATAATATCCATTCTTCCCTCGAAATGTTACCCTCCCAAAATATTTCGTCGGAAATAAAATGATATAAATCTTACATTTTCGCTAAGCAACCGATCCCTTTCTAAAGACCCTATTCAAATTTCCGATACATTAATTAAAAAAATAAACACAACATCTGCTTGTCACGCCATCCGTATCGTGTCGATATACAATCCTGTCGTATTTTACGGTGCCCCGTCAGATAAAGTAAAAATTCATGCCCCGTTGTAGGCAGTAAAAAGGAGAAAACATTGGTGCGAGTGAGTTCGAGACGATATCGTAACGATATGTAAACCGACAGAGTAAAGAATTGTGTGATACGAGAGTGGTGTGGGGTAAAAGAAGATGTAGTGACAAGCATTGAGAAAGGCATGTTAAGATGGTTTGGGCACATGGAGAGGATGGATGACGATAGACTGACAAAGAAGATATATCAGGCTAGTGTGAATGGGACAGGACAAAGGGGAAGACCTAGGAGAACGTTCTCTGACCAGATTGGAGACATCCTGAAAAAAGGACAAGTCAGAAGTACCCTTAACAGAAGAGCATGCATGAGAAACTTGATGGGAGTGAGTGAAGCAAGTGAGGTATGTCAGGATCGTTGCAAATGGCGTTCCGTAGTCTCTGCCTACCCCTCCGGGAAACAGGCGTGAGTCTATGTATGTATGTATGTATGTATGTAAGCGTTATGACATTTTGGATGTAGTTGTGTATAGTAAATCTATTGCTAGGATATGCAGATTTTATTAGTATTCATGCATATAAGTGTAGCTATTTCGTATGCTTTGCATAACGGATAAATATGACATATTTTATTAAATCAACTGGATCCTTGTGTTGTGTATATTTTTTTGCATTTACTGCCATTTTAGGAATTGTCCTTAATAAATATGAGTCTGTTCTTATAATTTAACTAGAAGATACCCGCAGTTACGCTCGCACAGTTTTTAACCGTTAGTGCCCGATGCCATGGGAATTTCGAGAAATCCTCTCTTAGTGCACCATTACTGTACCCAAGGAACATACATGCCCAATTTCAGCTTATTGTGCCCATTAGTTTTGGCTGTGCGTTGTCTGCCAGTCAAACAATAACTCAAAAAAATTATGTACCCAGTATGATGTTACGAGTTATGTGCGTATAGAATTGTAAATTGTCGCCTGCCCCGTGCCTCAGAGTGCACGTTAAGCCGTCGGTCGTGGCTGTCATGGAGATCTTTGACAGTCGTTATAGGGAGTCAATACTTCTGATTAAACTGACACTAGTCTTAACCATGGAATTTAGCTATCCCTTTGGTTTGCGTAGATTTGACAGCCAGTCGCTCTGTGTGTGCTCTAATATTCAGCCACATCCGGTTAGACTAGAAAGCGAACCCTAGGTTTTATCTGGGATAACGCTAGGAGGATGATGAGAATTATTGTTATGATATTGAGATACAAAACAATCAAATTCATGTATATTAGGTCTGAAACAAACATAAGAGAAAACATCGGGTCTCTAAGAGAGCTTGCAGTTACACTTATTATTTATGCTTACAATGGCAATGAAAACTCCTTTAATTTATACCGTAAGCGATTAAAGCATAAAATACCACATGCGTGTATAATATATCCTATCACATACACTCCCGAAAAGTATGGCAAACATTCAACACAAATGTAAAATACTTAATCTTATGGCATATTAAAACACAGTATCAAATTTGCAGCGTTATATTTCCCTTTTCTTAATACACCCCGTGTCAGTTTCAGAATCAAGACAAATGTACTGAGCTTACAAACATTAAGATCCATTAAGCTGTTGAGGATCGTCAAAGAAGTAACAAAGCCAGGATATACACATTCAAAGAAATAACTTCATGGGATTTACGTATGTTACTGTTTATTAGGGTGTATTTTGAATGCATTGTGTGAACCTGGATTTGAGCCATGACGTGTTACATGTTAAGAATTTGGATTCACTTTTCAACTTTTTGAAGAAATTAAGAAATGGCGATGGTGGATTAGAATGCACCGTTTGTCGCATATGCGTTAATCGCACTACCATTTGTCAAGCTTACATTGTAAACACAAAATACATAGTTCACTATCGCTTCGACTGCCTCGTCGGTCTCGCGGCATAAATATGCGCGTGAGATTGGGAGGTCTCGGGTTCGATTCCCGGGTCGGGCAAAGTGTTATCGGGATTTTCCGTTAGGAATTTCTCAGTAGCAGCACGGAGTCTGGTAATGTGCCCGATACGGCAATTGGCTTGCCCCTTATTTCGTGGGACCTAAAAATTCATGGCGAAATGTGGATGTAATATTACACCTCTACCTACCCCTTCGGGGACACAGGCGTGGGTCTATAAAAAATAACTATCGCTTGCCCCGTGCCTCGCCGAGCACTTTAAGCCAGCGGTATCAGCTGTTATGAGATTTTTTAACAGTCGCTATAGTAAGTCGTACTGACTTCCTATGCGACTGTTAAAAAATTGAATATACTGAAACTAGTAGAAGAGACCAGACAACAGTTGCTGTGGATAAGCAATATTCTACTAAATGTGGTTAAACATATAAGCAGACCCTGAGCTCAAAAAAGAGAATGATTGGATGCAACCAAAATAACTCTAGAACGATGATGATAATGATAATATGAGTAATAGAAATCTCGATCTCTAAGTGGCAGCACTTAGAGATCGAGATTTCTATTACTATGAGGCGTTTGAAAATCTCATCATTCACAGCCCAGACTCATTAACGGATATTATCATATGAAATTTGATGAGAGTGAATGAAACAAGAGAGATATGTCAGGATCGTTGCAAATGGTGACCCGTAGTCTCTGTCTACCCTTTCAGGCAACAGGCGTGAGTCTATGTATGTATGGATTTACTGAATGGACACTTGTTGAAGATTTTTTATCATATTTCCACCGACATAGATTCGTATCTCACAATAACCCTCACTCTCCGTTTACATCCATTTAACGTAGTAACATGGAACAAACAAGTGTGTGGTGATGTCACGAGCTACTGTCTTATTTGTGCCTAATGAATTTCACAGTAACAGGCAGCGGTAGCCTAGCCTACTGGAGATACCGACAGACTGCCACGCAGAGGGTATCGAGGGTAACCACTGTCTTTTCGGAGTTACCTATGAGCGCATTGAATTGTTAATTATCGCTTGCCCCGTGCCTTGGAGAGCACGTTAAGCCGTCGGTCCCTGCTGTCATGAAGATCTTTGACAGTCGTTATAAGGTGTCAGTACCTCCGAATAAAATAAATAAATAATCCATGGAATATCGCTCTCCGTTTGGGTTGCGAAGGTCATACGGCAGTCGCTCTGTAGAAAAGCTGATATTGTGTCAAATCTGGTTTGACTAGTAAGCGAACTCAGGCTCCAAGATGAAAAGTTTTCGGTGCAACCGAGATAAGGCGAGAACGATGATGATGATAGTGCATTTCAAAGTAACTGTATCAATCAGTAGCTCTACTGATTAGATATAACGTACCTGAACTAGTACTAAAGTAGCACGATCTGGCAGAATATAGATATAGAGAGATTTATTTTATTAAGAGGCGTTTGAAGATCTAATTCACAGCCCAGACTCATTAATATGACAATATGGCAGGTCAGAAGTACCCAAAACCGAAGAGACATGAGAAATTTGATGAGAGTGCATGAAGCAAGAGAGATATGTCACAATCGTTGCAAATGGCGTTCCGTAGTTTCTGCCTACCCCTTCGTAAAACAGGCGTCAGTCTTGTACATACTGAATGGACACTTGTTGACGAAATTCGATCAAGTTTCTATCGACATAGATTCGTATCTCATAATATCCCCTTCTCTCCGTTTACAGTTATTTAACGTAGTAACGTAGAACAAACAGGTGCGTGGCAACGTCACGAGCCACTGTCTTATTTGTGTATGCGACAATGTGATTTTATTTGTACCTCATGTATTCCACAGTCACTAAATTTATCAGTAGGCACAAAATACAAGGTGCCTAAACTAATACTAAGGTATAGCCTTGTTACATAGTTATATCGTAACATAAAAATATTTTACTACTTATAAATACTACAAATATCCTGTCTCGCAGTAAAACTTAGTTCTGCAGCGTTTGCAGTTAGAAAAGTTAGGGAATTCACAGATATAGATACTGCTAGACTAGTTTACTTTAGTTATTTTCACAGCGTAATGTCTTACGGAATAATGTTATGGGGTACAGCTGCTGATATACAGACTATTTTTGTCATTCAAAAAAGGGCCATACGTGCAATTTATAAGTTAGGTGCTAGAGATTCTTTACGTAATAAATTTAAAGAAGTAGACATATTGACAGTTGCATCGCAATATATATATGCTAACTTAATGTACATTAAGAAAAACTTAATTCTATACCGCAAAAATAGTGATTTGCACAACGTGAACACAAGGAATAAGCATAAACTGGTGGGAACTAACTACCGTCTACATAAAGTTCAGAACTCATTTGCGGGGATTGGTATACGATTTTTCAACAAATTGCCTCTTGAAATAATGAATTTACCCATGCACAAATACAAACGGACAATTAGGAACTTTCTTCTACAAAGGGGTTATTACACTATTAAGGAATTTTTAAATGATAAGACACCGTGGGGATAGGCTTAGGCTTGTTTAACTCACGATTATTTTATTTACATGTTAAGTGGAGGTTCAAAATCAAAATCAAAATCAAAATCAAAATTTTAACATTATTTATCTCTGATCATATCATTGTTCACTTGTCACCTTCACAAAATTCTTTCTACATTTGCATTCCTTCACGTGTTCCACTAACTCATGTTAATAATAACGATCTGGAAAATGGAGGTAATTGGCGGTCATGGTCAGTATACCAATAGATTGTTTCTTACTGCTGGTTCGTATACCGTTGTCGTCATGCTCACTAAAATGTCATTTCTTGTGGTGGCGTCGTGTGTCGGGTCATCCCTTTCCCTCTAATATGGCGAGAGGGATGATGGCTGGCACATGCGTCATACTCGTGAACGGGTGCTACTTGCGATGACTGGTCGATGACGGTCTTGCGGGCTGGTATTAGATTTTAATATTTAACTGCATCATTTCCATCATGGTTCTGATCACTTTCGCGGATTGCCTGCATTATTAGGTATATATAATGTAAGTGGATGCTCCTGTTTCACCATGTCTATTCTGAGAAGGCTAACCAAAAGTATTATGCTTGAGTATTATGATGTACAGTAAATATATACAAGTGATATAGAAGGTGTAACAGTTGCAGCACCTTACAAAATGTAAATTGTGTATTATGCAAAACCTGGCGATGAAAAAGAGTGACCGTGAGTTTTATTGCCCGTTCTTTCTCATGGTTCTACCTATTGCTTTGCGAACGTGGCAGTAAATGTAAATGTAGAAGCATACAGTAATAATGTTTTAAATTTGAGTATAAGTAATTATTTTATAAATTTATTATTTTGACGTTCATAAGCGTCACATTGTGACCCAAATGAATAAAGGATTTTGAATTTTGAATTTTGAATTTTGAATTTTGAACTATTTTAAGTTGTCTCTTGATATACGTACTACGTTGTATATCACAAAAAGCTGCGAAAGCCTGTTTAAGGTTATGTGGCAGAGAAGAACCGATGGTCATCGAGGCAGCAAGCCTGGCCTGTCACTACAGCTTGATTATCCAGAGAGCTATGATGGCGATATACTTCACGATACCACGGTAACGTAAAGTTTTATTTAACTTCATAGAAACGGCTGGAACGTGAGTCATACCTCCGCGCTTGGTATATATTCGATATGCGTAGGGAGTAGCTAGTAGGCAAGTTCGAATTATAATACTGTACAGATAACATTACCCTGCTTTCACGTCGTGGTCGATTCAAACTCGTTTCTCATAATGACCCCGGTCATTTCATAGAGTTAGGTAGATCGGTGGACAAAACAGTTGCGAAATTACGTCACTGGGAGATGGGAATATTATATATACCAAATATAGCAACACAACGCCCAGGTTGGCCAATCTAACAGCTAGAGGTAAAATAACTGTGAACGGACTATAGAATTACTGATAGTTGTCGTTTCTAGCGAACGTCGAATCGTTGGGCAGCCATGTTGGCTTTATTCGGTTTCCAACCGTCATTGAGAGAGCATCACATTTTCGACAGATCGGTTGTATTCCGCGTAATCATACGATAATTATCCTATTTAGAATTAAATCGAACAAAAAATGGCTGACACTGTGGTCCAGTAGATATCGTATGAGTCTACTCATCAGGGGTCTCGGGTTCGATTACCGGATCGGGATGAGATTTTCACGTAGGTATCAGCACGGAGTCTGGCAATGTGCCTGGTAATGGCAGTAGGCTCACTACCAATTACGACAGACCTTAATTCGTAACACGGCGTAATATGGGTGAATATTACACCACTGCCAACCACTTCGGGGATACAGGCGTGAGCTTAAAAAAAGAAATGATACAGTGCCAACTTGGCCAGTTCCTATCAAAGTCATCTAAATTCTTATTCTGTCGTTTTTGGGGTCCACCTGTATTACAACTTACTTACCTTTCAAATGTAACTCAAACCAGTAGTTCCTCCTGACTCCATGGTACAACCAAAATAGTATTCAACGGAATCAAATTAGAAAATAATTTCTGTTATAAATTTCCATAGTTCTTTACGATAAGATCTCAACGTACCGTCCATAACTAAAGACCGAGCCTTTGGAACTGAAATTAACTAGGATTTAGAAATAATACATTTGAATGAAAGTTATTTTCAGCGATAGTATAAACGAACTTGTAATACTTCTAGTATTAAAAAGGGAAGATTTGGATAAAGGGTATAATTTTAGCTTTCATATTCTCTTTATTGTACACTAGCGGATACCCGCTTCGCACGTGGAAAGAAAAAGTTTGAAAAAGTTCTCTGTCAAATCTAATGTTTGTACAGCCGCCGATTTTACAGATTTCAAGATGACTGACCCTTTGCTTGAATATATAATTATACAAAAAGAAGTGTCATGACAACAGCACTACCTACCGGGTCAAATTGTAGCCTAAATGTAGCGCTATAAAGTCCTCTACCTTCCAGTTAAAGTCTCGTTTGAATCGGTTCAGCCATTCCAGAGCATACCCTGGACAAACAGAAAGACAGACTGACAAAAATGTTAAAAGGGGTTCTTTAGGACTAAGAATCGTGTTACTAACTATATGGACTTGAAAACACATTGTTATTTTGAAATCACAGACAGGCACTTTAATTTTATTTCTATGTATCTCATCATCAGCCTTTAGCCTTTAATGGTCCACTGCTGGACTAGGCTTCTCCTTTGAAAGGAGGAATTGGCCTACTATACCACGCTGGCCAAGCGGGTTGTTATAGGGTTTGTATCAAGGTTTCCTTCTCTTACAGTGGTGTTCTCTGCATAATATGCTCCCTCTGTCGACTCTTACGACACCCATGGGATGATATGGGTTGGTGACAATTCGTATTCTTAATCCGTCACCACACGGATCTCACAAAAAATCTATGAGATAGATGAGTGGAAAAAGTAAAGACTCGGTATCGCGACAACAGCGCTACCTACCGTGTCAAATTGTAGCCTATATGTAGCGCTATAACCTTCCAGTTAAAGTCTCGTTTGAATCGGTTCAGCCATTCCAGAGATTAACTCGGACAAACAGAATCACAACATCAATTGACAACATCCTCAAAAACTTTCGCATTTTCAACAGAAGTACCTGCCCTGCGCTTTCGAAATAAAATGACGCTTAAAAACACCTCATGATAAATAACTCCTCGTTTTAACAAACCCACAAACCGTTTACGTAGTTTTTAATATTTAAATGTCGGAAGCATATAAAAACACATGAAAATCATTCCGAGAGGCCTCAACCAGTCGTTTCGCTAGAACACTTCAAATTCCTACATTCATAATATACGCACTTTGAAATATGAATGAGTTGAGGGTGCGGACTTTTCATTTAAGATAACAGCCGGTAACGAAGTAATATCACCATTGAAAAGAGACTATTGAAGTGCGAAATAAAGTCAATTTTTTAAATTTGTGATTGCAAGTTATGCCTTTTCGAAATAGAGGTAGTTTTGGAACCTTGCCAAAGTCTGAAATCTGTGACCGCGTCAGTTTAATCTAAATTATTCTCGCCCAAAATAATTCAGGCTGTTAAGTTTATGACAAACAAACTCTTGCGAATTTTGAGTACGTTGGCAGCAGTTATTTATGAAAGCTATGTAAGCTATAATTAAAAATAATGACTTTTTTTTAAGTAAGTATATGAACGATTAAATATGAGTCATCATCATCAGCCTTTATCAGTCCACTGCTGGACTAGACCTCTCCTTAGAATGGAAGAATTGGCCTACTATATCACGCTGGCCAAACGGGTTGGTATAGGGTTTGTATCAAGTTTTCCTTCTCTTACAGTGCTGTTCTCTGCATTATATGCTCCCGCTGTCGGCTCTAACGACACCCACGGTGACATTCCGTATTCTTAATCCGTCACCACGTATTACCCACCGGATAACACCACCATTTGGATATGAGTAAAAACCAATTTTAGAAACTATTTTTGTTTGTGTGATATTTAGTCTGTTTCGAGCCAATCTTTGAAACGCTTAGATACATTTTAATTTGCTGGGAATGTTATCGCCACGCCGAAGTTGGCAGGTTCCATTCCCGCTCAAGTGAAACATTTGTGTTGTGCGAATGCGCAATAGGTATTACAAATCTGGCGTATCTACTGAGTTGGCATAAGCTCTTAACAGCTATGTATATACTAACTATATTCAACTATTAGGAAAACCTTATATCAAATTGAGCGCTGTTGCAATAGACACATTTTATTTCAAAAGAGCGCTGTTTCATTGCGAACTCGATGATATAGGCTTGTTGAAACCCTGGCTTGAATTTGTGAGATTTTTAGTCCTGCCAGAATTTTTTAAGCAACCCATTCGCAATATATTTTGATTAACTTGCTTTGATGTCAAAATAACCTTTCCCTGTCACATGAACCGCATATTTTCATAACTGACTTTCTTTTTTTATTTATTTATAGACTCACGCCTGTATCCCCGAAGGGGTAGGCAGAGGTGTAATATAACACCCACATTTCAAGAGTTTTTAAGTCCCACGTAATATGGGGCAAGCCTATTGCCGTTACTGGGCACATCACCAGACTCCGTGCTGCTATTAATTCGGAAAAACCCAGTTACACTTTTGCCCGACCTGGGAATCGAACCCGGGATCTCCGATCAGCAGTCGCATACGCTATCCACTGGACCACGGAGGCAGTCTGTATATTACATATTATTATGTAAAATTCTCGCGTTACTAACTGCTGACTGAATGACAGACAACGCACTGCCGAAATTTCTAGACACATGAAGCTGAAAACTGGCTTGTATATTCCTTGGGGAGTAACAGTGGGCCTCAAAGAGGCTTTTTTTAAATTCCCAACGTAAGTTGGTAAAATAGTCCTAAAGGAAGAAGTCTAGTATTCTGTTAGACATCTTAAATGTCCGGAAATAGTAGGTACTATATACCTTTATCATCAAAACCCAACATTGAAATTAGTAGACATAGTTTAGAATATTCGTCAGCGATGTAATGAGCATTGTTGTCGGTATTCGGGTCACTTGATGAAAGGTAACGTCGGAACTGTTCGACGCAGTTGGATGTATTACAGTTTATGTCGTAAATAGGCTTGTCAGAATGTCACAAGTATGTTAATTTTGGTCGATATGCCTTTAATAGCTTGACGTGATCATGTTTTAGTTATGAAGCTTATTCGTACTGCTTACTACTTTATAAATGTGAAAGTTTTTAGGGATGGACGGAAGAATGGTTACACTTTTACGCAGAAATACTAAACAGATTTTCATGACTTTTGGAATAATAATATAAACTAGATTAGCCTAACTTATAATATATATTTTATTTTTTATTTATTTATTAAGCACATCCACATCACACATCCATACATGGTACGACGAAATTGTTATAAAGTCTCACATCCGATATGTGTGACATTTATGGTGTACATAACTCAGACTACAAATGCTTAGTTTAAAAAATAACAATATAACTTAAATTAGGCCGCTTTTCGCCCTCGCGGGGAACGAGACGTGACGAGTTGCGAACCGCGTCGCTGCCGTATGGAGAAGAAGAAGTTTTTGTACCCATAGCGTTCCCACGAGATTTAGGGATCTAGACGGTCCATCCCCGCAGAGCCCTTTACGGGGGTAAGGCGGAATATCATCTGTGCCCTGTGACCACCAACACAGGCACCCTCCGTTTACGACCAGCTTGCCCTCTGGCCACGAATCTCTCGGCACGGGTCGGTTCACACCTTAGATCGGGGTTTTGTGTCGGGTATGCTCCCTGAAAGTTGGTTTAATTTCGGAGTTTTCCTTCTCCTAGACAGGTTGCCAACCAAGGCTAACGAGGCCCATCTCCCCGAACGTTTGGTTTAATTTAGGAGTTTTCCTTCTCCTAGACAGGTTGCCAACCAAGGCTAACGAGGCCCATCTCCCCGAGAAAGGCATGTTAAGATGGTTTGGGCACATGGAGAGGATGGATGACGAAAGACTGACAAAGAAGATATATAAGGCAAATGTGAATGGGACAGGACGAAGGGGAAGACCTAGGCGGACGTTCTCTGACCAGATTGGAGACATCCTAAAAAAAGGACAGGTCAGAAGTACCCTTAACAGAAGAGCATGCATGAGAAACTTGATGGGAGTGAATGAAGCGAGAGAGGTATGTCAGGATCGTTGCAAATGGCGTTCCGTAGTCTCTGCCTACCCCTCCGGGAAACAGTCGTGAGTCTATGTATGTATGTATGTATGTAACTTAAATTAAAACTAATCATAAACTAAATTGAAAATAATCTTAAAAGTAATCTTAACTAGAGTGGATATACATAAATTCAAATTTAAAGTGCTTTTTTCCACAAAACAGTTTTTTTGTTGCATTTTGAATTTGGGAAACAATTTACAAAAGATGTCAATGCTCGAATTCCGCGTCCGTATAATATTGTACTGATTGAGAATTCTATTTATTGGTGACTGACGGCCAAGATTAGTACTGGAAAATGGTGTATGAAAATTTTTATTTATTTTATGCCTAGGGTATAAAGTAAGGAACAGCCAAGGATACTTTTTGTAATAAATGATTGCACTGAACTGTATTATTTATTAATTTGTGGAGGAAACAGAGATCTTGTACTCGTCTTCGATTATAAAGACTAGTCATTCGAAATTTGGATAGCCGCCGGTCATATGGATTTCTGTGCGAGAAACCACTATATGGGAATGGAATACTAAATTTATCGACATATGTTGTTCGCATCGATAATAATTCCCAAATTGCGAATTTCAGTAACCGGTTAAATATACATTCGATTATGATTATGATTAGCCCATTAGACTTTGTCATGACTATGTCAGTTATAATGACAAAAGGTAGCCCATGTTACCTACCCTAACTGACATAAATGTTGTTCATAATAACGATTACAATCACCCCATACTTTTATTTGTTATGCACTATACTTTAACACGAGCCTTGTACATAGAACACTGATTATACTTCATAGTAATTTTCTACCTAGTTCATCACATCTTCATCTCAATCTCCTAACATACCCTTTCATCACCTCAGCCGATGGATATTGACTGCTGAATATAGGCCTCCCTCAAGGTCTTCCACATAGACTGATCTTACGTCGCCCACGTCATACAGCTTCTCGCAATCCCAGCAAGATCTTGGGTGAACTTTACAGGGCGCCTATTCCTGCTAGGTCAGAACCATCCTGCCCCAACGGCCATCGGTTCTTCGAGCTATGTATCTCGGCACTGCCACTTTAGTTCGACTATTCATTACGCTATGTATAGTTTGGATATCCCGCAGCGTCTCAAAAAAAAAATTACAGTGTATCGCCAGTAATAATATAATCTTTCATCTCCAATAAAATCAGCAGTGCCCTTCAAAAGCTAAATCAAAAGTAAAAACGTGAGATATCATAAAGTGGTGCAATTCCCCAAAAGATTTAAAAAGCCAGGACGTTTGACTGGGGGTTAGAGCACCCCATCTGTGCCGCGAGTGCCCGAGCGAGACCGACAAAGGGGACAGAAAAAAGGGATTATTGGGTGTGGTTACATTTACAGCGAGCAATCTTTAAACTAAGAATCGAAAGATTCAATTTGTCGTTTTTCTATTAAAGAATTGCTTTTAAACTCGTGTAAAAAGGAGAGCTCCGCGCATACATATACCAACACTTTCTTTTTGTAATTCTTAATATATAAAATCCTTGCGTTACTGACTGACTGACAGACACGCTACAGCCGAAACTATTGGGCGCAGGAAGCTGAAATTTGGCATGTATGTTCCTTGGGGACCGTAGGCGTGCATTAAGAAGGTATTTCCCGAAATTCCCACGGGATCAGCCAAAACGGGTAAATTAAAAAAAAATGCAGGCGTAGCTGCTGGCGCCGTCTAGTATATAATATATATAGAAACACCAAAACAAACATTCATGTTCACGCAAACAAAATGTTTGGCTTGAGCGGACCCCTTCTGCATAGCAGTCGCTTATTCTCCCGCTACGCTAATAGTAATTTTATTAGCAGAAGTTAAGGAGTCGGTCCGATTAGACTGGATTGACCGAGCGCTACTTACGTGACTTAAGTCAAATTACCATAGAGATCGACGCATACGAGTATTAATAGCACTAAAGGCAAAGCTTATTACCTATCGGTATATTAAAAGACATCTAAAATTTCTAAAAATGGTAGGAACTATATACGTCTTTATCGGGTTCCTTCTATTTGGCAGAATCTTGATACTTCGAATTTTATTTGGCATAACACACTTGGCATAATTTTTTAATCGAATATTTTTAAGGCACAAATATTATTTAGCATAACTTTTCATTGGCAGAATGTTTACATCCGAATTTGCAACGGCATACTTTTAACATGGCAGAACTTTTGACTTTTTTCTGCTCTATCCCTAGAGTGTAATTTAAAATCGCATAGGCGTGGAGGGGTAGGGCGGCCCGCGAGTTAAAGAGCAGGTGGTTTGAAGGTCCGCCGCTCACCGCCGGCGGCGGCTGAAACCATCTGCGACGATAAGCTCGCGTAGGGCCGCCCAAACCCCGCAGCGCCGGAGCCGTGACAGAACAATGCTTGCTGCATAGTGCATGCCTGCTTTACAATTATTATGGACATGAAATTTTTGCCTAAAGATGATTCGGGCTAACAAAATTATGATTTTCGAATTTATGATAAGTGAGTGTATGCCAAACAAATTTCTGCGAAATTAAGATTATGCTATGCGTTGTTATGCAAAATAATATTATGACGAAAAAATTTCTGCTTTAAAAGGTAGACCCATCTTTATCATCAAAATATATTTTATAGTTATAGCCTCAGCACAAGTTGTATGTGTTGAGCATTGAATGTGCAAAATTTGAAAATTCGGTCCAGTTAGCGAAAACTGGCCTCTGTGTGCCTCATTTTGTGCCTAATTATTATATAGTTCGTTCTTTTTTCATTATTATACTTATATTATTTATCGATTAATTAATTTGACTCTAGACATTATACATCCAGTACATATTATTAAATAGTTGTTGTTTTTTGGCATTATTATTATTTGACATTTAATGACTTTTATATGACTTTATGTTAATTTTGTTATCATGCTAAATTTGTTTTAAACATGACATTCATATTTTGCTTTTTGCCTTGCTGTATTTATGCTTTTGCTTCATAATGCCATTATTATGGATATTTTATTTTATGGTATGCTAAATATTATTAATTATTAGTTCAGATTATGGTATTGACAGTAAAATTGTTATTATTATTGTAATATTATTAGTTCATGTTGATTTGCTAAAGATAAGTTAAGATTGTCAATATGTGAGCACCATGTAGTCGCTTTCTTTTTTTTTCTAATTGTCGTGAAGGATGTTATGCAGTTCTGGATCGTCATGCTCACTTAAAAGTCTTGCTTATGGTGGCGTTGTGGGTCGGGTGGTTTGGTTCCCGAAAAAATGGTTGAGCTAAGCTATGGCTGAGTCACATGTCATACTCGTGAATGGGTACCGTCTGCCGGGACTGGTCTGCTCTGAATTGCTGCCGAAATTCTATCAAAGGATTACTATATTGTAGTGTATAGTCGTCTCACATTGTACTCACACATTTATATTTTATTTTATATAATATTATAAATTTTTAATTATATTGTCTGGACTTTAAAAGAGACTATGACCTCTAAGTTTGTTTCGAATGTTTCTTCTCAGGGCAGTCAGTTATTAAACACCGGCCTCATCTAGCTTAATTAAAAAAAAAAGGTAAGTCGATGTAAAACGCCATACTTAAGGTTTAAAGCACAAATTCGTAATAAAAATTAATTAAAATAAAAAACTTTTCATCCCGGTAATAATCAGTGTTTTAGTAATAATCTGTAAACAAAATAAAAACTCAACATTTACACCTCTGAATAACTAAAATAAGAGATTTTTAAAAACTCAAAAAAGTGGCATCTCCCCCAAATGCGTGGGTAAAATGCAACACACCTGGGGGTAAGATGCGTATAATAACTACTGATGTGTTTCCGTCACATAAATGCACCATTTTACTTAATAATAATCAGTCAATAATTAGTTACTTAAAGTTAATCAGTCAACAATCAGTTTTACAATTGTAATAATTAAATTGTCATTATTAAAGTTATTTAAATATTTTGTGTTTTTAAGTATCAGTTTCTAATCAGTCGGGCATATCAGTTTCTAATCAGTCATGCATATTGGGCAATCTCCTTTCTGGCAACAGTCTTCATGCATCCACTTCTTGCATGAAGAGCATTGCACCCAATCGCACCTAGGTCCATTTTTATCATAAAAATATAATTCACAGACACCACAATAACTGTCCGTATCTTCTTCTCCACTTGTCGAATCATCTAGACCTGGAAGAGAATCAGCTGATGATTCACTCTCACTATCGTTTATTCTTTTCTTTTTTATTATTTTTGTTTTCTTTTTGGATGGGGCTTTCTTTTTGGCTTGTTTTTCCTTTCTTAAAATAGTTTTTTGTCTGATTTTTTCAATGTGATCTTTATTTGTTAGCACGTTCGTATGCTGTTTGCGGGTTGATATTTTAGGTTGAAGCATCAGTGGAATAGGTCTGATTGATTCAAAACTAGACGTAGATGGCGATTGAAAATCATTTGAACATCCAGGTATAGGTTCAGATTCTGTGGTTGGGCTGTTATTAAAATTTGTTTCTTCAGCTAAAGCGGTTGTTATTGCAGTAGTGAGGGGTTCAGGAAGCAGTATTGTTTCCTAGGTAGCTGGCAAATCACTTGCTGTAGAAATCATTGACTGAGAAACCTGTATAGTTCCCGAATGAGTAATTGAGACATTTTGTACTTGCGCTGTCAGAAATAGAAAAAGCGTGGTCTGGTATCTCTTCCGGATTAAATGGAAAGATACCACAAGCCTTAAAACCAGAAACTCCATTTTCAATTGTTGCAGCCATAGTCCAACCAAGCATAATTTAAAAGTCCTCCAAATTGATATCTGGTCAAACGGCGACCTGGGTGATTAAAAATCCAGTTTGATACAGCCTTTTTCCAGTACGATTTCAATGGTTTGAAAAAACTGCGGTGCAGAGGTTGTAGGTAATGTGTGGTGTGGCTGGGTAGGCACAATAACACAATGTCATTTTCAAATGCAAAATCTAACACACGTACATCCGAGCAATGTGAACTGTGGCCGTCTAAGATCAGTAAAACTTTGCCAGGCTCCTTTCTAGGACAAAAATGTTCGAGATCGAACCGAAACTCGAATCGAGTTTGAGTCCATTCGAGAAATATTTCAGCATTGACGTAGGCAGACTTCTCTCCCATTTTTACAACGGAACCAGGTGGCATACCATCTTCAAATTCGTTTTTTTCCTGATCCCTTTAAACACACAATATGGTGGTAGAAATCTTCCTTCAGCGTTACAGCACGCAAGAATAATTATTGTTTCGCCTTTTTCTGCAGAGGTTAATATATGCACGTCTTTTGCCCTTTTGGTAGCCACTACCTTGCCGGATCATTGTTGAGCTGTAGACCACTTTCATCCATGTTGAAGATTTTACTAGGCTTTCCCACTAGGCCATGGTGATCTAATAATTCTTTCAGCATGTCGAAATAATTACTAACTTCCTGCCTATTCATACCAAGGCCACGAGCGAATGATACTCCTTCGGCTTTTCTAATAGTTAGCGTTGGATTACGTCTCAAGAAGGAATTAAACCAATCTCGTCCTGCCAATTTGTTTTCACAGTTGAATCGGTGTTTTATGCCATTTTTTTCAGCAAACGAGTATGCCAGCTTTCGCACCGTTAATGAAGTCGGTGGGTATCCTACACTTTCTAATTTTTTTATATATTCTACTAGCTCAGCTTCGTATTTACCCAAACAACAACTAGGACCCAGGTTACCTTTCACCAAGTTGATTTTTTTATTCGGCGCTGTAGTGTACGATATGGTATCCCATACTTCATGGCTGCTTTCCAGAGAGTATTTTGACCAGTTTTGACCTCATCTGCAGCACTCACTAAACTTTCTTCCGTCCATGATCCTCGCTCAGTCTTGCGTACGCACCGGCGAGGCATTGTTCACCTAAAAAAATGACAAGAAACTTAAATAGCCTTACGGGTAAGACGCCACCCGGTCGGCATAAAATGCCACATGCCATCATGCCCCGCTGTATGAACTGGCATATCACCCCAACACATAAAAATTGCTGTCACATGATGTCAAATAAAAATGGCGTCCTCGCGAACGAAATTAGCAACCTAATTAAGAAGGTTACTAAGTAAATCATGACAAATCAACACAATCCATCGATAAACATTAGCAAAAAATGTTCTATAGGCGTTCTAAATAACATAAATTTTATAAAAAGTACAGTATTTTTAGTTCTTACCTTAAAATTATAACAATAATTAATGATATCGCGTTCCCGTTCGAACCACCTTGACGAAAGGCCGAATGGAGCAAAAAATGCGCACTGTGTCGCCATCTGTGCCACAAAGTTAGAAAATACAGCGTTGTGGCATCTTACCCACACTAGCATATTATACCTACTCACTACTTTTTTTTTTTAATTAAGCTATGACTGTGTTTAAGTGTTTGTGTGACTTTGTGTAACAAATAAGTGATTTGACTTTGACTTTGAATTTCAATCTACAATAGCTGAGAAGTCCGTTAGCCGCTACGAATGGTACAAGGGCACCCGCTTCGAGTGGGACCCCACAAGTGGGCAAAGAGGAAAAATTCAGCTGCGTTCGTTATCCCGAATAACGAACGCAGCTGAATTGTGCGCAGTCACCTGATTACGTGCTCCGGTGAGTACTAGGGACGGGACACAGTCGATAGATTCGAATGTATAAGGAAAATTATTCCTATACTATAGAATATCGGAGCTGTGATGTCAAAAGGCAATTGCTCTGTGAGAGTGGAAAGCTATCACCTATTCTGTCTAATCTGATTATCGGCCTTCTAAAGTTATACGCGTATTATGTAAATAATATGATTTATTAAGCCACGAAGAAAGGCACGACATCATACCATCACGACATCGTGAGGTAACCTGCATATCTGAGGTCTGAAAGTTCTTTATTATGTTCCATGAATATATGAAGTCTGCCAACCCGTACATGACCAGTGAAGGATGAACTCTAGCCAAAGATAAGCCTTCACGTAGTGCGAATGAATACGAGGTTGATGTTATTGTTTTCCAGAATCAAAGTTCAGTGGTCAACGTAATGTACGATGTAAATTATCTGAAATAAAAGAATTACCTACGTATTTTGTTTTAATACAATGCAGTGTATCTTCCTTTGCTGTGTGGTTGACGGCATAGAATACAAGTGTCACCACCCTCTATCTTCCCGTGGGTGTCGTAAGAGGCGACTAAGGGATAACATGATGCAAATACTATCTTTGCGTAGAAACGGAAAACTCGACATCAAACCCTATACGACTGCCTCGTTGGTCTCGCGGCATAAATGTGCGCGTGGGATCGGGAGGTCCCGGGTTCGATTCCTGGGTCGGGCAGTGTTATTGGGTTTTTCTGTCACGAAATTCTCAGTAGCAGCACGGAGTCTGGAAATGTGCCCGGTACGGCAATAGGCTCGCCCCTTATTACGTGGGACTTAAGTATATCTGGCGAAAAGTGGGTGTAGAAATACACCTCTGCCTACCCCTTCGGGGATAAAAGGCGTGACGATATGTATGTATGTATGTATCTTCCATCTCCGACATAATACGGAACCCTTCCCTATCTAACTTCCTTCTTGATAGTTCTGTATGAAACATATTGTGCAATTTCGGACAAAAATTTGTTAATCAATGAAAGGTAATAAACTTTTAACAAAGAAATTCATTTCTCAGAATAGTGAAAATAAAAAAGCGAGAAAACAAAGTAGGAAAAAGATTAATACAATTTTATTTTATCATCATCAGCCTGATGTAGTCTCTGAGCACAGTTTCCAGTTCTTCGTGTCCAATGACTGCCTGTCAATTTGCGTTTATCGTCACTCCACTTAGACAGAGAGCGTTCTACGTTACATTTACCAAAACCCAGTCTCCATCCCAGAGCACATCTTCTCGTTACGCGCTTAATGTCATCATCATCTCCTTAGCGTAATCCCGGTTGCATCTAAGACTTTTCACGCCTTGGAACCCGAGGTCCGCTTACTAGTCTAACCAGATATGACAGAATATCAATTTTTCCATACAGCGACTGTCGTCTGACCTCCGCGATCCATAGGGATAGCTATATTCCATGGTTTAGACCAGTATCAGTTTATTTGAGGGTACTGACTCCCCGTAACGACTGTCAAAGATCTTCATGACAGCCGGGACCGACGGTTTAACGTGCTCTCCGAGGCACTGGGCAAGCGATAATTAACAATTTAATACACACCCAAGTTCGAAAAGTCATTGGTGCGTGCCGTGCTTTTGAACCCGATACCCTCTGCATGGCAGTCCGTCGGTATCTCCACTAGGCTATTGCTGCCGTTACGCGCTTAATGTAACTAGCCCTTTGTTAATTTAGCTTACAGATTTCTGAGCTACGTCAATTACTTTGATTTCGGATGTGATGCTTCAAATAAGTACCGAATAATTTATTTGCATAGCACGTTAAGCGACCAAGTATGACCGCGTCTAAGTTAATCTAGTTGCATGTAAAAATTCATGTATTTGAGTTTTGGCGTGAAAACACAGTAGGTACCTATACACAATTTTACATTTATAATATTACTTGTTTCTTGTTATTTTTCCTGTTATTTTTTTTATTAAGTATTATTGGAGATACAGTAGAATTTTCTGTGCTCTTATTTAAAGCATCAAACATTCTATCGAGCACTACATCACTAAAAGCATTCCGGCAGATTTAAGTGAACGTTTGGTCCAGCTCGACCTCTCCACTTATAACTACAATTCCGAATGTATGAATAAACATCTGTTAAAATGCTCCATTTTAGCTTTAGGCTTTGAATGTAGCACACTTGTAAATAAGGCATTCAAGAGACTAGACGGCAATTAAAAAGGTGAATGTTTTTTTAAACACTTGTGTAAAGTGCGAAGCTTCCAACTTGCCAACTTTCTTTTTTTAAAATTCAAAATTCAGCTTCAAACGCTACGATGAAAGGAGTCCTGAACATTTAAAAATACTACTGGGTCTCGAGTGTCTCAAATTTGATCCTTTTATACATAACCTTAAAGGTTATGAACTTATGAATAAAGAGATTTAACTATCTTTTATATTGATAACTGTGAGCCAGGTAGGTAGCGGTAACCTAGTGGAAAGACTGTAAGACTGCTACGCAGAGAGTCTTGGGTGATAAGACTTGCGCGTACCACAGACTTTTCGAAATTAAATGCGCCTTAAATTGCTGACCAGTGCTTGAAAACCGTTCAAGGAAAGATCGCGAGAAAGCCTCCATGTTTGAGATTTTTGCATAATGTTCTCTAAAGACATATCTAGTCTCTCTCCGGCACTTCATCAGCGTGTGTCAGGATATTGAACTATGGCCTAACCCTTCTCATAATGACTAGATGCCCTTGCTCAGCAGTGGGAGAATTTTTTACAGGGCTGATGATGAAATAAATCGCTATTAATTTGATATTCTTCTTACAAATAGATTCCACAATGTCCACAGTATTATTTGTCTTTAGGCAAACTTAAAATATTTTCAATTTAGACATCACTCTGAATAAACAAACTATTAGTTAAACGCACATAGTAATACCTCGATTCGCTTGAAGTTATGAGCACTGATTAGCTCACTTGGAGACCTAAATCGATTTATAAAATCGCTCTTCTAAATACAGCCTTGGTTTTTATCGAAATATTTGCTCTGGGATTTATGAATGAAGATACTTCGTCATTGTTATAACATACTAGAGGAAGCCATACACATACGTGTAGAAACACCCAGACTAAGATACAAGCAATGACATGCAGACAAATATTTTACTTGAGCGGCAATCGAAACCGCGACCTTCGGCGTGGTAGTCGTTTACACTCCCGTTACGCCATTGGCTTGTTCTAAAAGTGTTGTTGTAATCGTATTCAATGTGTATCCAACCATTCGGTGATCGCTGCCCGCTTTACGCGAATTGACCATAGAGACTTGGCAATCTCTTAATCTGCTTAACGTAGAACAACCGTGCCTCTAGAGGTCTACTTATAACTTAGTACTAGTAGCTACTAGTATAATTTTCTACTGGAATAATTTTCCTTATACATTCGAATCTATCGACTGTGTCCCGTCCCTAGTACTCACCGGAGCACGTAATCAGGTGACTGCGCACAATTCAGCTGCGTTCGTTATTCGGGATAACGAACGCAGCTGAATTTTTCCTCTTTGCCCACTTGTGGGGTCCCAGTCGAAGCGGGTGCCCTTGTACCATTCGTAGCGGCTAACGGACTTCTCAGCTATTGTAGATTGAAATTCAAAGTCAAAGTCAAATCACTTATTTGTTACACAAAGTCACACAAACACTTAAACACAGTCATAGCTTAATTAAAAAAAAAAAGTAGTGAGTAGGTATAATATGCCAGTGTGGGTAAGATGCCACAACGCTGTATTTTCTAACTTTGTGGCACAGATGGCGACACAGTGCGCATTTTTTGCTCCATTCGGCCTTTCGTCAAGGTGGTTCGAACGGGAACGCGATATCATTAATTATTGTTATAATTTTAAGGTAAGAACTAAAAATACTGTACTTTTTATAAAATTTATGTTATTTAGAACGCCTATAGAACATTTTTTGCTAATGTTTATCGATGGATTGTGTTGATTTGTCATGATTTACTTAGTAACCTTCTTAATTAGGTTGCTAATTTCGTTCGCGAGGACGCCATTTTTATTTGACATCATGTGACAGCAATTTTTATGTGTTGGGGTGATATGCCAGTTCATACAGCGGGGCATGATGGCATGTGGCATTTTACGCCGACCGGGTGGCGTCTTACCCGTAAGGCTATTTAAGTTTCTTGTCATTTTTTTAGGTGAACAATGCCTCGCCGGTACGTACGCAAGACTGAGCGAGGATCATGGACGGAAGAAAGTTTAGGGAGTGCTGCAGATGAGGTCAAAACTGGTCAAAATACTCTCTGGAAAGCAGCCATGAAGTATGGGATACCATATCGTACACTACAGCGCCGAATAATAAAATAGAGACTTGGCAATCTCTTAATCTGCTTAACGTAGAACAACCGTGCCTCTAGAGGTCTACTTATAACTTAGTACTAGTAGCTACTAGTACTAAGTTATAAGTAGACCTCTAGAGGCACGGTTGTTCTACGTTCTTCTGTTAGAGAGCTTAAAGTCGTATTGAAACTCCACAGATCTCAAGGATTCTGACGGCCCAATTTTTACGGAATGTCGTAAACAAACTTAAATATCCTGAAATTTGGATATCTTCTATCTATATTGTTTTAGGGTTAATGTTTTGGGAATACATGTAAATGCTGGACGCTTATACGTTGAATACTAGGTGTACGTGATAATATCATGTTTCCTATGAAATTTACTGTGCAGTAGGGGAGAAAATATTATGTTTATTTATATTTGATGGTGCATCTACTTCGCAGTATTTTTTGTTTATCAATATTTCAAAATATTAGAGCACAACATCATATGCTAAATCGGTCTAGGTATCTACATAGATTGTTGCTTAAAGTTATTTAATGTTACCCAATGTTTATTGGACTGCCTCCGTGGTCCAGTGGATATCGTATGCGACTGCTGATCGGAGGTCCCCGGTTCGATTCCCGGGTCGGGTAAAAGTGTTTCTGGGTTTTGTGCCCTACGATCTACGATATTGCGATTCGATAATCCCACACACACAAAAATATCAAACTGAACGTATATATCTACGGCAACATGCATAGCTATTGTGAGCCAACACAAAAGTTGTTTATTAAATCGGTGTCATCATGTAACTAAGAGCTTACAAATCACAAGTTAGCGACACCGACGTTGTGTTCAGCTCGTGTGTTATAGCAGGAGGGCTAACATCAATTTTGGGTAGATATTTGAGGCAAGCTGAAAACTTGCCTCATACCGAGTAGTTTAGGAATTATTCACACATGCATAATGCATATACGACTCGACAGTGAAATAGGAAGGATAGTATTCTGTGAAATGTGACTAAACTACAAAGCGGAGTCTGCTCTCAAAGGATGATCTGATCTTGGATGCATTCGGGTTAATTCTATAACCACATAAATTTAATCACTTTCTGTGGCTATGGCGATGATGATGATGACTTAGGACAGTGAAATAAATCAGACTTGTCTTTGATAATATGTAGAATAGGAGATACGTGTCAATACTTTTTGTGTTAAATGGAATGCACAGCTAATACAGTAGTGAGAATGGGGGCGATACTAGTTAAATTTGACAGAAGACTAAACTAAATATTGCGTCCGTGGTCCAGAGGCTAGCGTAAGCGACTGCTGATCGGACAACCCGGGTTCGATTCCCGGGTCGGGCAAAAATGTTACTGGGTTTTTCCGAACTCTCAGTAGCAGCACGGAATCTGGTAATGTGCCCGGTAACGGCAATAGGCTCGCCCCCTATTACGTGGGACCTAAAAATTCTAAAACCTAAAGTAATGGCGAAATGTGGGTACATTTCGCCATGATTTTTTCTATATTACACCTCTACTTACCCATTCGGGGTTACAGGCGTGGCGGTCTGTAAAAAAATACGAACAAAATGAATAAATTTCGAAAACATCCGAACTCTCAGACACAATCTCACGCATCCTTACGATGTTTCCCTTACCATTTAGCAAGCTAAATACAGCCTAGCAGGCGATAAAATGTGCAAGCTTCAAAAGTCAGTGGTGCGCATCGTGAGTTTTGAACTCGAGACCTTCTACGTAGCAGTCTGTTATTCTCTCCACTAGGCTATCGCTGCCATCAACAAACAGCTGGCCAACTAAAACGTGTACGGTCAGCAAAGAAAGTAGTCTACCAGTTTTGATAAATTTTTCAGTGTCATCAAAATAACAGTAATATTTAGGGTAAAATGTCAGAATATTATTTCAAAGCAAAATCAACCTAGTTGTTTCTTGACGTAAATTTAGTTTAGATCGTGTTTTTGTCTGACTGTACATGAAATTGAAACAATAAGCATATCGTTGTCCATAGCACCAAGCACCTAATATCGCTATTTTGAATATACCCTGAAAATCCAATCTAAATCGTTATCAAATGCCTTCCGAATTCCCTGCTGTGTGGCACTGTTGATACAGCCGACAATTTGGGCTAAAATTGCATTGAGCAAGCCTCCGTGTAATCTTGATAAATTGGTACTAACAATGTGGAACTTGGGATACCAGTCGATGCAATCGTTTAGGAAAATTTAAAATGTTTTACTTCGAAATAGGTCTGAAATTTATTTATTTGGATTCGAAAAACGTAGTTATATTAGAGAATAGAGTGCGCAAACACAAGTGACAATAAATATGGTGTAGCGAATAATACTTTTTTACTGATTTTTCAAATAACTATTAGGTAATATCTGTTGCCAGTGGCTTGGCTCACGTGGGATTCGGTTGTCGCCACAAAAGATATTTTTCTGCAAGGTTTTCGCGTATAATACAAATTAGGATTTGTAGGGATTCCATTTTACAATATCGCTGCAAACAGATTTTCTATAAAATAACAACACATTTCATGCCTATATTGGATGAAGAAGCTAAATTTGTTTAATATCTTGTAAGAACGCGTTTCCACTGTGTCGTAACGATTCATTTACGGTTGGGCGACTAACGACTCTCGTTGTTATAGCGATTTTTTATCGACACTGTGTCGTAAAGATTAATTTATCATTGATTTTGCTAAAAGAAGAGAATGGGGCCTCCGGGACTCTAACTTATTGAATGAAACGAAAGTGTAGCTACTGTTACTACTGCTACAGTGCAGATGGTAGTACTTCCCCGGGCAATCCGGCCTATATATTGAATCTAATTCCTATTGGATCGTGAGAACATTGTTTGATTATAGCAATCACATTAACGTTGTTGTGGATTAATTTTCCGAAGAAATAATATTTATTGTCACTGCTATAGATAGTCGCAACAACGACGCACATTAAATCGTGTTAATTTTATTAGTGTGACGATGGCTGCCCATTGCAAAAAGTCGTGAGCGATAGGTAGTTAATAGAGTCGCCCTATATCTGTACATCTTTATTTAAATACACAAGCCATTACGCTTTAACCACACGATTATAATTATGTTCATCCAGCACGCTGGCCAATTGCGGGTTGGCAGACTTCTCGAAAGACATGGGTCTTTAATATGTTACATAATTATGTTATGAAGCATAAACTGTTGTTACGCCATAGTGGGAACACAACCTAAGTGGTACGTAGACGCACCGACGATGAAATTTTCACGGCAATCTGAGTGGTTTAGGATAAAATACGTATATTGTTTAGCAGATGATACGCGTAAGCTTGTTATGCTATGGAGATGGGAGTATGGGGTGGAAACGGATTATGGTGCTCGGATCGCTTAGTACTCGATTCTTAATTTTTTTGATCTTTGGTTTACGTGTTTCTGAATGGGACTCTTTGAAATCCGTGCTTTCATGCTAGTGTAGGTACAGCTGAAAACCAGCGTCATATGGATGCTCAATGGCCTGGCATAATATTCTGAGTTGGTCACCTGATTGCTGCGGTAGTGTCAAAAGTTGTGGATCTTGATCTTCATCAGATCTTGTGAATTTTCTTTTGTCTGTTTTTTTGCACAATTATGTATCGTGATTGTGTTGAATCGTTTGAATAACTTTATTTTTTTTAAGACTTAATTCAGTGTATTTCGTGTCCAATACATCAAAAACTATACTAACTGGCCACCTGGGGTCACAGTGCTACTTTGATGCAAATTAGGAGTGGCTTTTAAGTATTATCGTTTTTCAATAAAAGTATATTTCTTTATTTATATCTTCATTAACGATACGTCTCTTCTCACACCCTTGAAAAACTGATTGCGTAACCTTCACAAAATAAGTAGGTACCATAACAATTTATATTCAGTAAATACACAATGTAACTTTAAAAAGAGTCTTCGATCCTTCCAAGATGTTAAATAATGGTGTATACCTAAGCTTTTAGTCCATAATATTTTGTCACCTGTATAATTTATTATTTGAGCTTTGACCCTAAAAATTCTACGAAAGCTTTTAAATAACTGGGTTTCTCCTTTGATATATTGTGCGTTTGTATATAATAATGTTTGTGGAAATATAATATATGGATATAATGGAGCTTTAAATTATTAAATTAAGGTTGTGTTTATTTATTTTTTAGTTTCTTATTTGTAACCTTTTACATTTCAGATTTGTCCTGAATTTCTACCTGAAATACTCGGAACCTAACCATACATACTAACATAATTTATTATATAACGTATGAGGGAATCTGCACGTTTAGTTTAAGAGTTCTCATATCTAATGTTCTCAAAGTGAAAGTAGAAAACTCAGAGACGTACTAGACGGTGATTTATGTCTGTTTTTACCCAATAAGTCAGGTGTTCTTCTTCATGCGAGGTTGCGAAACTATTCTGTAAAGACCAAACTACAAACATATTTGATATTTTTTGGTGCTGCTTACAAAAATATTAATAAAAGAAACATTCCAAAGAAATGGGGCTAGATTTATACAGTGTTATTTCACAGGATAATTAATAATAATTCTGTGTGAGGCATCAAAAGCGTCTATCAACGTAGCCTAAAATATAGCTTAATCTTTGTGACAGCTGTCACTAGTAATGCTCATTATCAATCATCATCTGCACTATATATTAAACCGTCCCACTGCTGGGCAAGCTCCAGCTCTCAATATAAGAAAGGTTAGGCTATAGTCTTCTATGCTGACCAAGTGCAGGAAGCAGACTTCACATGTCTTTCAAGAACATTATGGAGAACTCTCAGATACGTAGATTTTGTCCCAAAGACTTCGAAAAGTCAGTATTGCACCCTGTGAGTGCATATTTTATTAGGATCTTCTCTAGATTATCGTTAAATTGTACACAGACTAAAACACGTCAAATATATCATTTATAGTACACTATGAAGACCTATAAAAATATTTTATCATAGTGTAACCGCCATATCTCATGTTGATGCAACATCTCTTTCACACTTATAGGGACCAACAAGGAGCGCTATCTCCAAGGCTCATGTCAGTACTTTACAGCTCTAAGCGATGGGTGAATTGAGTTAAGTAACCCGAGTTACTGTTGCTAACATTCTACTCGGCTCAAGTCGATTTTCTTCTTAACCGAGTTGACTTGGTCGGTAAACTTATTTAACAAAATGGAAGCCATATAAAATCATTTTCTGTTAAGCTATCAGTGCTGGTGGGATTCGATATAAATAGTTTTAAACTAACATGACTTGTATAGTAAATAATATTGTTGTAAATTCTTATTATAAAGGTGTAGATGCGAGCGTTATCCTAGTGGAGAGACCAACGGACTCTTTCGTAAAGAGTAGCGAGTTCAAACCTCCGGTGCGGACTAAAGCTTTTTCGGAGATATTTATTTATTTTATTTACTTTTATAGGAATATAAGCAGCGATAGCCTAGTGGAGATACCAACAAACTGCCATGCAGAGGGTATCGGGTTCGAATCTTAGGCGCGCACCAATGACTTTTCGGAGATATGTGCGTATTGAATTATTAATTATCGCTTGTCCCGCGCCTCGGAGAGCACGTTAAGCTGTCGGTTCTGGTAGTCATGAAGATCTTTGACAGTTGTTATAGGGAGTCAGTACCTATGTCTGAATAAACTGACACTAGTCTAAAGCATGGAATATCGCTATCTCTTTGGATTGCGGAAGTCAGTCAGCAGTCGCTCTGTGGAAAAGCTAATATTCAGTCAAATCCGGAGTAACGCTAGGCGAAAGAAGATTTAGTTTTATAGAAGGCTTACAGACTAAACAAAACTATGAAATATAGTAACTGTCATTATGATGAGATATATAACAAGATATGTGCGTATTATACTAACTCTGGGCAGCGTTTGTCTCTCCACCAGGCTATCACTACAGAACTCTATTGGTTTTATTAATTTCTCTTCGTAAATGATAAAGATAAGTAGGTACTTTGCCCATCCGCTCTTTTTAATTTAATCATGTTATGTTACAAGCCCTCCAGCTAGTCATAAAACTAAAATATGCAGAGCTGATTAGTAAAAGTTCTCACTGAGTGCACCAAACGTCTCGTATCAGCGACATTTCAACTCGGGTCAGTTGGTCCAAATTTCAATCCGAGTCACATCGATTTACAACTTACTTGCTTCAACTCGGTTCGTTGAAACTAATGCCAATACCGAATTCGTGTAAACATCTTAATTCGTACGCGGTTCCTGACATTCTACCACACTATGACGAAGATTAACGGCTTATACTGAACAAGTTTTCAACACGAACAACTTAATATGAACATTAGTTAGTAACTCACGTTCGCAACTTAGGCTGGTTGCTCGCGGATAGCACTTACATTCTCCGGTCTTATCAGTTCGGGGAAGTGTTTAACCAGTGTGTGTAGGCAACTTTATCGTGAGCTTTACGTAAGCGGGGAGAAGCTTTGTTGAGTTGAGGTTATATTAAACAGAAATGCTTGGATTTCAGGGTCAAGTAATATGGTCGCGGTTTATTATATTACTTAACAAAAATACATTTTTTAACGTCATCTTTCAAATAATCGTGTTATTCTGTCTAACGTACCGTGCTGTGCATTAACATGATTAACATTTCAGGGATTTTACCACCAAAAAAAAGACAAATAAAAGAGACCTTCAAAAAGAAGGTCAAAATTTTGTTTAAAAAATAACGCAAATTAAGATACTATAAATGTAATTACTATGTGAAAAAGAAATACGCTTACAAACCATAAGGCATTTGAGTCGAGCTAAATGTGTTTGGCGGCACTACGGTCCCGAATACCTTTGACGGTTGATTGGAGTGGATTTTCAAGAGTGGCCGCACTAGTGTTATCGATTTTAAACTTTTGCAATTTGTGTACACATCATACAATACCTATTATTAAGCGGGTTTTAGTCGCGTTAAATGCCTTATTTAAAGGCATAAATACCTCTGTTATTCTCTCTCTGTGGCTTGGAACGGTCGTGTTCGCGGAGGGACTACGACCGTTACAAGCCGTTACAGAGGTATTTATACCTTTAAATAAGTCATTTATCGTGACTAAGACCTTCTAAATAATATTGTATGACGCACTAGTATCGTACTTTACTTTTAACTCTGGCTTATCTTGGTCGTCGGCTAGAGGAAATTCATAAAAGTTATTTGCGCGGGGATTGAAGTGTCATTATAAAGAGGAAATTCGTCCCCGGTCACTTTTGTCACCAGACTCGGGACGGCAGAACCGGTGCCGCACCGTTTCACTCCTCTAGCTGTGCCCCTAGCCACCAACATTGGTTTTGCCCATTTGCTGCTTTTATGGCAAAAATTTGTTTGCTTAGGCGGCCATTTGATAAGTTGGTGAGTTATTATATGCCCATTCCAACGTCATTAGGGGTAAAGTACTTAGGGAAAAAGCTACTTTTCATTCAAGCTGTTCTCATATCATCATCATCATGTCAGCGTAGAGACGTCCACTGCATAGGCCTGCTTTAAGGTTCTCCACACAGACCGATCTTAAGCCGCCGGCATCCAACTGCTTCCCGCAATCTTAATCGGACTCATCAATTTATCACCCAATATTCCAAATATTTTTTACCCCTGCTGTGGCTAATCCGTTACTATGCTTAATAGTGCAATAAAATTATAGATGCTCCTCTATGTTAGTAGGCATCATATCGCATTTTACATGGTAGTCTCAAAAGGCCTCTACACGTTGGGCTTGTGTGTGTGTGGGCTGTGTACGCCTGCCAAAATGCCGTGTATTTTATTATGGGTACCATATGTTTGGAAAATACACGTAACAAGTAAAACAATGGTAATATCCTAGAACATGTTACAAACGGGCCGCAAGAGCCCAAAATAAGCAGATCTAGTACTATGGTAACCAGATAACTGATAAACATACTTATATACCTACTCTTATTTTTTTATTTATAGTCTCACGCCTGTATCCCTGAAGGGATAGGCAGAGGTGTAAATATTACACCCACATTTCGCCATAAATTTTTAGGTCCCACGTAATAGGGGGCGAGCCTATTGCCATTACCGGGCACATCACCAGACTCCGGGCTGCTACTGAGTATTCAGAAAAACCCAGTAACACTCTTACCCGACTCGGGAATCGAACCCATATTATTATTATATTATTAAATTTAAATACCTACATTATTAAGGAAAATTACATCCAGATACAGAAAAAATGATCGTGTTGCCCCAAAGATTCGTCCTAAATGAGGATCGAACCGAAAAACGACCTCTGACCTAGCAGTCAGGTACTATACCAACAAACCAGCCAGAGAGTTTCAATTGAAGACCACGTTCAATATATCTGTTGCTAGACTCTTAATCATCAGACGCAGCCCTGTATATAAACTGTCTCACTGCTGGGCACGGGACTCTTATCACAATGACAAGGGTAAGGCAATATGATAGTCCACCACGCTGGCCAAGTGCGGCTTGACAGACTTCACATGTCTTTCAAGAACATCGTGGAGCACTCTCAGACATGCATTTCCTCACGTTGTTTTCCTTCATCGTTTAGCAAGCGATAACTAACAATTTAATACACACAACTTTGCAAAGTTATTGTTGCGCGCCGTGGATTCGAGACTCTCCGCGTAGCAGTCTCTATTGCTATCTCTCTATTGCTTGACTACACATTATTTTTACCCAGCCGGTGTATTACACAATATTGAAACATTACACCCATAGTAATATGGTACCTTGTGAAGCGTTACACAGCTTTTAATATCGTGTAAATAAATAGCTTCTTTGTTAACTTATTATGAAATGAACCACGGTGGGGCGTCGGTGAAATATTAGAGTCGGTAGGGTTACCATAATTGAGATTTTTTGTTACGCCAGGGAAATTTCTTTTGTGGGTCTCCCTTAAAAAAATCCGTTCTGAAATGAATTTGGTCTTTCGTAGTGGGTATTTGCCGTTCGTAGGTAGGTAGGTAGGTAGGCAAAGTTAAGCAACGCTTACATAGATCACCTCTTGGGTGGGTGACCGCGTGCGGTATGTACATCAGAACGCTACCGTGCTTCGGATACCACGTAAAGTTGTCAGTACCGGTTCTTGTCTTAGTGCTAGTATCGTAACTCCATGTTGGCTGCCTTCTAGCAATGTGAAAACTGCGGTGCCAGAGTGCCGGCTAGGTGGACCGACGACCTGAAAAGGTGGCCGGGACGGACTGAATGCGGAAGGCTGCGGACCGTGTGTACTTTGGCTCGTGTTAATAGAGGCCAGCTGTGGACTACGGTAGACTGATTAATTGATTGATGCCATAGTTGGCTACACACTCACACGATAAATAGGGAAGAAAGAATTGAGACCTATCCCAATAAATCAAGAGAGTATGCCACCCTAAGGTGCAGCAACAATTTCTAATAAAAACTCGTTGGTCAAAGTTTTCGACGGTCCTCTAGACCCGAGACCCTTAGGCGGCTATTAATGAAACTCGACCTCGAGTAAGTATCTACTGCGTTATATACGTACCTTGTCGTATAGTGAATGGAAGCGTTAATCTGAAGGAATCAGATTATACGGTGATCAAGTACTTCTATTGTCTTGTGGAGATTGATTGGGATTATTTAGATTGGAAAATATTTTTTTTTCTTATTAATATTAGCGTACGTCGCCGCGTCGCAACGGAACGAAATTATGGTACATATTATGATTTGTGTGTATGTAGATACTTAGGAGGCTGGAGTGTGACATAGGCTAATATTTACCACGATAACCGACATCTACGCGGGCGAAGTCTAGTTGTACATATTTTCGATTTTCTTGGCAAGCGATAGCTTGGTGATGAGACCAATAGACTGCTACGCAGAGGGTCTGGGGTTCAAACCCAGAGCGCGCACCATTGACTTAAAAGTTAAGTGCACAGAACATTGCTAATTATCGCTTGCTAAACGGTGAAAGAAATCGTTCATGACCTGACTGAAAATGATCATGATGTTTGAAAGACATGCGAGGTAGTCCTAGAATGAACCCGCTCCCATTCTAAAAATAATGATTGAATAAAAATAATGTTTGCTACTTATTACATTTTCACTAAATTTAATATGACTACGTTTCTTCGTTACTCCTGAACCGCGCACACTGGTGGTTTAATATCCAACCAGAAGTAAAATAAATTGACCTACCGTTGCTCTCGCCAACAAATCAAGCGAAAGTTGCCAAAAACATTCCAACTTGAATAATAGGGTTGCTAATTAAATCTGAAAGTTACATCTTGTTATTACGGGTTACTTTGTTAATTAAGAAATATTTGTTTCTGTTTACTTTTACAGGTAAATAAATATGTTCTGGGTTTTAATGTTAGTTCAGAGAATGTTTAATACGGTTCTTTGAATTGGGATGTTTCCTGCAAGTAAAGTAAATACAGTAAAGACGGCGATAATCAGTGGCGGTGCTAGGCGTCAGCGACGTCCGCCACCGCCGACGGCCTCGTGCCTGAGGGGGCCTCGCAATAAAGTTTTACAAGTTTTGCCAATCATCCTGGCCTAGTTAGCCGACTCCGAATAATTCAGGGAAAGGCTAAGCAGATGATATTGACTTTTATTATTTTCGAATACGTGCGTGTGGTGTGAAGTGAAGTGAGTAGTACTTTATGGGGCACTTATTCAGAATCGTTGGTCTTGCAACACTATGAAATAAAACTTTCGCCCGAATGAGCGTTATCACACACACTGCCCGACACGATATCTGTACTGGATGAAAATGTTTGTTTTGTCATTTATTTATTCGTACATTATTTTATGATTTGGCTCACTTAATTTAACGTTTTTTTTTACTACAAAGTAAAAGGGGCCTCGCCATCGATATATAGGGCCTCGCGAACTTGATGTCGCCAATAATTGTATTATCCTCTTGCAACACCCGCTAAATGAAATGCGGTAAGATAGAAAGAAAATGTCACTTTTTCATTCTTAACCCGTCATCATAGCGCTTTAATTTAACCGTATTTTCCTGATTCTGTTCACACTTCGGGTGATCCCTACTTAGTGTGTACCCCTACGATCTGTAAGGAACAAACATGCCAAATTGGAGCTTCTAGCGTCCAATAATTTTGGCTGTGCGTTGTCTGTCAGTCAGTAACGCAAGAATTTTATATACACAGAAGATTCGTACGCAAATGAATTATCAGTATTGTCTATTAATTAGAAACAGAACAGAATGCTAGCACACAGTTTGTTGCAAGTACGGCAATAATAATACATAATGGTCTCCATGGCGATCCTCGTCTTTAAAGTTATGAGTAGAGCGATAAAACTACGCGGTTCGTAGTCTATCTGTCTCTGTCTTGCTTATTTATGATGCCGCTGCTGTTTTCCTGCTATATGGGTAGCATAGAGCATAGGCATTACTGACAGCGGGTAGGCCGACTGTACTATCAGGAGACCATTTTACATTTTCGTCTCCTTTTATACATCGGCATCGGTTCACACCAAGAACTACAAAGCCAAGCTAGGCTAAGACTAAACTTATTATCGTCATCATCGTTCTTGCGATGCGGGATATCGCTGCATCCAAGACTTTTCACCTTGGAGTCCGCTTACTAGTCTTACCAGACGACAGACTTCTGACAGAATATTAGGATTAAAGTTAGTTACTAAACAATGATATGTGAAAGATACTTCCCTTCAGCGCTCTCTTCTTTAGTTCGCTAAAGCTTCGGTTAGTTCGCATCGTTTATGGCTGGCTTAGGCCGCCCGCTCGCTCGGAGTGTGAATTCCACTTTATACTTTAGTTTGCTAAAGAAAAAGGCAACGATGGCCTAGTGGACAACATACTACCGTGCAGAGGTTATCGGCTTCTAATCCACGGCGCGCACCAATGACTTTTTGGAGTTATGTACGTATTGATTTGTCAATTATCGCTTGCCCCATGCCACAAAGAGCACGTTAAGCCGTTGGTCCCGGCTGTCATGAAGATCTTTGACAGTCGTAATAGGGCGTCAGTAGCTCTAAATAAACTGACAGTAGTCTAAACCATGGAATATCGCTATACCTTCGGGTAGCGGACAGGCAGTCGCACTGTGTAAAAGTTAATATTCAGCCAAATCCGGTTAGACTAGTAAGCGGACCCCAGGTTGAAACTGACTAATTGGAATAATAAGGATGACCTTGTTTTATTACTTATTTTGAATTTTTTTAAAGGCAACTCCCGCACTAGGTATAAATCCTGTGTGGCGGGGGACTTAGACCCTAAACTTAAACTTAAGCCACTACACCAACCGTGCAGTCAAAGATTTGCTTAAGCTTTGCTAAGTCATCTTTTTTCGTTAGCAATCTTACTCTCGCTCGGTGTGAACTTCGCCTTACAGTGTGGTAGTATAAAGATCTATCTACGCAACCTCGGGTCGAGCATGCAACATTGACGAACTGTGGTTCTGTTCATTCTTCCTCCGTATATTGTAGGCTTGTATGTACTATTCTACATTACAAGCAAACACTTCTTTCGCTTTAGGCTAGGTACACATGTAAAGGAAAGGTACCAATTATGGAATACGTTATATTTCGAAGACTAAGCGCCATGAAAATTCCAAAATTCTTTTTAGTAGAGGGAAGGCAGGAATTATGGGCTACATCCAAAATAAATTTTATATTATCAAATTCCAAAGTTTTGGAATATTCTGGGCACTTACACTTGAAAATACAATGGTATTCTATGTGGGGGACGTATTCCAAAATTGGTACTTTCTCTCTAACACTAGTTATACATAAATGTTCACCTTATTTACTTTAGTCAGCCCCGGTTGTCACGAAGTTCCTTGACAATTGTTATGGAGAGCTTAGAAAATTAGTGGTTTCTGTTATGGTGTATGGTTCTGTTTTTTTTAAGAATACACTTGTTCTAGTAATAAACCATTTGTATTGGTCACAAAGTACATCTAGACTCAAAACAACAAATTATAGGAATCAATCCCACAACACTCGGCGCTATTAGACGCCATGACAGCTGCTTAAACGACTACACCACACCTGCGCTTATATGCACATATATATGGGCGCAAATTAATATATAATGATTATATTGTTACGAAAATATTAATAATATTTAAGATTGATATTTAAATAACTATTTGTGAACACAGAACTGAGAACTTTACTACTTTACAATATTTGACACTGTATTGGCTGCTTAACTGTTTTATAAAGACTGGGTATTTAATTTATCGCTTAGTTATTAAGATAATTCCAGAATCTTTCAAAGTAAAATCAATTAGTATTAAATAACATTATTCTGACACTTATTTTTACGGTAATAAATAACATGCGTTTATATTTGCATCCTGTTGATAGCGCCATCTGTTGACAATGTTGTAAAGCAGCGTTTGGTTAATAAAATAAATTTGTTATTCGTGTAAAATAAATCATTTGGTGTCGTGCAAAATTCATTACAATATTAATGTCGATTTTTGATTACTTTATAATTAATTGTACAGTAATTTCAATTATGTTGAAAAGGAAGTGGCAGTTGTTGAACATTAAGTGTAATGACGGTTAGTTTATAAAAAGGACTGTAGCTCGCATTTTAATTCAATTCTGTGCTAGAAATCAACTGATAATAAACCAAGTAATATTAAGTGAGTGTTTTCATTATGGAGTCTGGACACCATAACCCTGGCGTATCGCCGACATATACGTACCAACTAATAGTCCAAAACCCCAGGGCCGCCAGACCTTACTTATTTTCTCAGAAACGAAATGTATAGAATAATGTAGTGTTGGTATGTGTCATGAGCTCATGAGTGTACACATACTTGTTGGCTTGGATCGTGGGCCAATTTTTAGGTACGAGGTACAAAAGTTAGTTTATAATACTTAGTACTTACTTTTCTTAAATTCTCAGTGCTGATTTTTATGTATGTTTTAGAAATATTCTTAAAAATGTATAAATAATACTGTCGCACTTATTTCGGCAGCGGTAATTTTTACCAGACGCTTTAAAGTTTCCAAAATATCTAGCTATCGATAGAGACTACTAGGCGCATTTAGAAAATGTATGGAAATTGTTCCCGTGGACCTTTAGCACCTCATATTAAGTCATAACTAAAAATTGGCCCACGATCCAAGCTAGCAAGTATGCGTACACTCATAGCAGATACTAACACTACATTATTCTATACATTTCGTTTCTGAGAAAATAAGTAAGGTCTGGCGGCCCTGGGATCTTACTCTATAAGAACAGTAAATATTTAAAAGCGCAGCGTCTCTCGCTAGAACACGTACAATTTACAATGATGTATGGTTTAAATAAAACTGCAATTTGCAAGCAGCCCACAAAAATTACTCCGGTTATACGTAGGAACAAAATGGTTTGTAGCCCGCAAAATACAAGTCTATTTCATGCCCATTTAATACTACAGAAATACTACCCTGGAAAATTTAGTGCGTCTATGAAGGCATTATTTTTAAATTTTCCGTGAAATTTACTGTGTACCACGAACGTTTGTTTCGAATATCATATACACGTATATGTCAGCACATTACTCAGCATTTTGATTGCTACAGGCGTCATGATCACGGATCTACAGATGTTGGTAGATAGGAAGATACTACCTACCACAAATCTTAATATATAAAATCCTTGCGTTACTGACTGACTGACAGACACGCTACAGCCAAAACCACTCGGCGCAAGAAGCTGAAATTTGGCATGTATGTTCCTTGGGGACCGTAGGGGTGCACTAAGAAGGGATTTCCCGAAATTACCACGGGATCGGCCAAAACGGGTAAATTTAAAAAAAATGCAGGCGTAGCTGCTGGCGTCCTCTAGTCTATACATATAAATAAAATTGAAGTGTCTGTCTGTAATTTCAAAATAACTATGTGTTTTCAAGTGCTTATAGTTAATTTACACGATTCTAAGTCCTAAACAACCCTTTTTAACATTTTTGTCTGTCTGTCGGTCTTTCTGTTTGTCCGGGGTAATCTCTGAAATGGCTGAACCGGTTCAAATGAGACTTTCACTGGAAGGTAGAGGATTTTATAGCGCTACATATAGGCTACAATTTGACCCGGTAGGTAGCGCTGTTTTCGCGATACCGAGTCTTACTTTTTCTACTCATCTATACATGTATACACATATAAATAAAATTGAAGTGTCTGTCTGTGATTTAAAAATAACTATGTGTTTTAAAGTGCATATAGTTAGTTACACGATTCTAAGTCCTAAATAACCCTTTGTAACATTTTTGTCTTTCTGTTTGTCCGGGGTAATCTCTGGAATGGCTAACCCGTTTCAAATGAAACTTTCAGTGAAAGGTAGAGGACTTTATAGCGCTACATATAGGCTACAATTTGACCCGGTAGGTAGCGCTGTTGTCGCGATACCGAGTCTTACTTTTTGTACTCATCTATACATATAAATAAAACTGAAGTGACTGTCTGTGATTTCAAAATAACTATGTGTTTTCAAGTGCATATAGTTAGTTACACGATTCTAAGTCTTAAACAACCCTTTTTAACATTTCTTGCCAACTAAAGCATCACAGACAGTTATCTCTGTAATATTTACAGAGGAGTTCGCGGCTGACCGGCAGCCATATTTATTAGCCAACCACTTCCGTATCCGGACGCCATGATTTAAACGCGCGTTTCCTGCGCATCACTTGACTGGTTTCCGTTGCGAGATTATCACGTTAATTTATAAGTGTTTATCGAATTATAAGATGTGTTCAATGGTTCGTTGGTGCCATGAGGTTATGATTATGGTATTTAGTTTTTAGGCGTCATTGCCTTAATGACGCATGTGGCATATGGAATCCTTGACTAACTTTTTGTGTCCGTTTTATCATCTGTCCGGCTGTCACTATCTGCGGGTCTGTTACTTGTGAATGCTATAAGTTAATGACTATCAAATGGTATAGCAACTATTCTCAGAGTGTGTTCCGCGGAGCTCCAGGGCTCCACAAAGCATCTCTAGGGGCTCCACGAAGGTGTATGTCAGTAAAATAAATGGCTTTAAAGTGCACATAGGACTCGCTTTTTTTAGGGCTCCGCCACATATTTGGTTACCCTGCAGGTTCCCATCCCTAAAAAAGTTTGAGAACCTCTGTGGTTTAGAGTTTAATGCCTGAAGGGTGCTTGTCGAAACCCTTGACTAACTTACTGACTTTTCATGTCAATGTTTTGCCCTCTAATCGTCTATCAGCGATCTGTTTTTTGTGAACCTATATCGTCGTCATTTAGCTTATTGCAGTCCACTGTTAGACACTCTCTTGATTTGATTCACAAGAGCATTACGAATTTGGCCTAGCTATAGGACGCTGGCCAGACGGGTTAATATATTTTTATAGCGTGTTTTCCTCTCTTTCCAAAGATATACAGTCAATTACTTATCGACAATGGCGGTAAAAGTATGGATAATGTTACCAATGACTCAAATGCTCTCAGTTATTGTGCAAACTCGAACTAAGCTTAATTTTTAGCTCACTAATTTTAAGTACAGAACCTTACCAACTAATCTCCGCTACGTATCGTCCGCCGCGGTGGAAATATAAATCATAACTGAGCTCACGAAAGGGTTGCCAACTTTTGAATAAGTTTCTCCCAAAACTATTGAATTTCCCAGCTTGCACTTGTCTTAACTTTTTGCAGCTTCGCAGACTGAAGACATTGTGTATGACGTTTTTTAAGATATTGCTCGCACCAGATACAGATTAATTCAAAGACTGCAAAACAACATTTTATCACCCGAAGTGTTGTCTCGTCTGGGGATCGAAGCCGCATTACATGTCCGCTAATACTAGTTCCAATGATTCGTGTGAGTAACATTTTAGATAAAGAAAAATACCTTCAACATAATTCTTACTCGAATGGCTTATGGACCCATAATGTGCATTGGACTTCAATCGGAGTGAATGCTAATAATAAGCAACTTAATATAAAGGTATAGTGTTATCTGTCTTACAACCCCCAAAATTAAGGGAAAATCAGTACGTTTGCCACTCCATATAAAGCTGTAGTAAGTTAGCTCCGTACACATGTACATAACCAGTAGAAGAGGTGAGCTATGTTTTCACATGAGTTTTATACTATGATAGTCCAACTTACACTGGATATTGTACCGGACGGTGGCTAGTTTTATCTATCTACCAATTAAGGTGACCTAATGTCTGAAAATGCTGAAAAAAAACAGCATTTTCTGACACCTCTCGCGCTAAGAAAACCTTTGTGTCACGAAGAATTTAATAAGGACATTCAATCAACAGACATCGAACATCCAGACTCGAATCATAAAATTAGTTAATCGAATAGTTAAATAGTTACACGATACGAAGTCATAAACAACCGTTTTCAAATTTTTTGTCCGTCATTTTTCTGTTTGTCTGGAGTAATCATTAGAATGGCTGAAGTAATTTTACTGAGACTTTCACAGGAAGATAGAGGACTTTGTAGGGCTACATATAGGCTGTAATTAGACCCGTAGTTAGCGTTGTTGATACCGAAAACGGCCCGAGTGAAACCGGAATAAGCTAGATAATATATCTTATTATAGTTAATACCTTCAAACAATGGATACTGTCTAGAATTTGGCTAGAAGGAGCTGGGATTAATTGCAGCAGATTTGTGGAAGCGTGACTCTATTCATCAGCCCTTGTCAGCCACAACAAATCTCAGACATAAATGTACTGTGTTGCACAGCGAATACAAGTAATCTTAACTACACTTAATATTAATAAAATGTCTTACCAACTCTTAGTGATGTTCTTGAGTGGAGTCCTGGAGGCAAGCTAGATACACACAAGACTAAAATTGGCCAATATTAGCAAGTGAATTATCTTTACTTTACCAGACTCTAACGCAGCGTCTTCAATGCACAATGCAAGTTCACAGGATTCGCAATTTCTCCTTGCAAATGTCAATGAATAGTTCACAATGTCTTTTATCACAATTTACCGTTGCCAGCACTAGATCAGGCGGCATTCAAGGCGGTTTACTCTATTTAGTTCAATTAATCAATTCACACGAAATGCAAAAAGGTGTGCTCACAATAACTTTTCACAAAATGTTCAATATGTCACAAACCGTGCCGGGAGTCAAAAGGGCGGCAATTTAATAGATTTCACAACTATTCGCGTAGCTACAATGATGTGTTTTTCAAAAGGCGAACAATTATTTTACGTACGAGACGACAACGTGGTAATTTCTCAACGCGGGAAGAGACGGAAGTGACAGTTCAGTGTGACCATTGTCAGAAATTTTCAATAGACTAAACAAAATGTTACTCAATCGATCTAATCGATTTGACTTATAATAAAAACTAATTCTATTTCAAACATCCACCCGCCCCGGACCGGCCTACCGGTCCGCTAATCGGTTGGTAGACGTGACAATGTTGCAACCGCTCTCCTCAGAATCGAACCGTCCACCAAGACCTCAGCAAATCGGGGAACTCCATCAGCCTCAGTTACCAAATGAAGGATGCGCCCCCTGCGCCATCTGAGTGGCGGAAGGTTAGCCTCCTTGATCAAAACGAGGTCTCCAATCTTGGGTGGATCGGTCTTGTCGGTCCACTTAACGCGTTGCTGGAGTTTGTGCAAATATTCCAAATTCCAGCGTTTCCAAAAGCTCTGAGTAATCTGGCGTACCAATTCAAAACGCGAGAGACGACCAGGTCTCGTATCAATGTAGGGGTACTCAGGCAAGGCGACAAGTGGGCGACCAATAAAAAAATGGCCCGGCGTAAGGGCCTCCAAATCATTCGGATCTGAGGAGATCGGGCACAATGGCCGAGAGTTCAAAACGGCCTCAATCTTACAAAACACAGTTGCGAGTTCCTCAAATGTAAGGACAGATTCACCGATTGTCCTGCGCAAGTGTGTTTTGGCCGATTTTACGGCGGCCTCAAATATACCACCCCAGTGTGGACAATTTGGTGGGGAAAACAACCAATTTATCCCACGTCGGGCAAGCCTATCACCTATATCAGCTTTGTTGGTTTCAAGGAAATTAACAACATCATTCAAATAATTATAGGTGCCCTTGAAGTTAGTGCCGCAGTCAGAACGGATCAAGGAAGGCATCCCTCTGCGGGATACAAATCTGTCAAATGTGGCTACAAACGCCTCGGTCGTAAGCGAGGAGACCAGTTCTAGGTGTACGGCCTTTGTGGAGAGACAAACAAAAACGCACAAGTAGGCCTTGACAGTCTTGCTGTCTCGAAATGTCGACGTTTTTACCAAAAAGGGACCAGCGAAGTCCGTGCCAACACCGTCAAACGTCCTGCTTTCGGTTACGCGATCTGCCGGTAAGTCCCCCATCAAGGGCTGCATGGTAAAAGCCTTGAGCTTATAGCAAGGGATGCAGCGAAAGACTACACTCCGAATAATTCTTCGGGCAGACAAGATCCAAAATTCGCGGTGCAAAATGGCCAACAAAGCATTACAACCAGCATGCGAATTTTTAAGGTGACGGTCAGTTACCAACAAGCGTACCAAATGACCGTCCTTAGGTAACAAAGGGGGGTGACGTGCCCCGTAAGGGAGGTTGGCGTTCTTGAGACGCCCTCCAAAGCGCAAGAGACCCGTATCGTCCAAAAAGGGGTTCAATTTAGATATTGCTCCCGACAATTTCGATTTCCCTGACTTAAGGATAGCAATCTCCTTCTCAAAATGGGCCAATTGCACAGAACGAACCCAAAAGGTGAGGGACTCCTGTCGTTCCTGTGGTGAGAGAAACGGTGTCAGACGTTTCTGTTGTGGGTGCCTAAAATTAAAAACAAAACGCTTTATCCAAGCAGTAACACCTAACAACTTGTCGAGGGAGCTGTAACGATTCAACAGGAAATCGGGGTCGAAGGCGCATTCTACCTTCTCAAGAGCGAGTGTTCGTAGACCCGGCAAATTAGAAGTATTCAAAACTGGCGTTCGAGGCCAATCAATTTCTGGTCGACTCAACCATTCCGGACCCCACCACAGCGAATGACCTATCAAACTAGGCGTCAAGCATCCGCGCGAGGCACAATCAGCGGGGTTGAGCTCACCTGGCACGTGTCTCCAAACCAGCTTGACTTCGGATTTCTGGATTTGGGAAACGCGATTAGCAACAAATACCTCCAAAGTGTGGACAGACGCCTTCAACCAACAAAGTACAATTTGGCTGTCTGTCCAGGCGTAGGTCCCATCAATACAAATGCTTTTACCCAAAGTACTGGACACGTGGTTCAATAAGCGCACAAGTAGGGCTGCTCCCGAGAGTTTCAATTTTGGGATGGTCAGAGATGTCCGAAGGGGTGCTACCTTGCTCTTCGCCATGATCAGGGAAACTCTCACCTGACCTGAGGCACTGACTGTGCGCAAGTACACCACAGCCGCGTGACCACGTTCCGAGGCATCACAAAACCCGTGAAGGGTGGCCTTGTACTTCCCGGGAGGAAGGATGGGACGAGGCAAGGAGATCTCGTTGACGGCAGGAAGTGAGGATACAAAAGATGTCCATTCCTCAACAAGAGTGCCGTGCAGAGGTTCGTCCCAGGTCAATCCTGCTGTCCAAAGCTTCTGCAAGAAGCATTTTGCCCAAAATATAATTGGACAGATCCAACCGTTCGGATCAAAGGTTCTGGCGACAGTGGACAATACGAGACGTTTAGTCCAAGAACACGGCAATTTCAAGTCTACGTTATATGTAAAGATGTCTTGGACTGGTCTGTACTGAACGCCGAGAACAGCCATCATGGCGGGGTTGTCAACAATCTCAAACAAATGTGGATCCTGCTGATGATCCTCTGGCAAGCCTTCCAATAGCGCTGGTGAGTTGGAAATCCATTTGCGCAACTCATAACCAGCGGAGGCTAAAATGCCTATCAATTCGTCCCGCAGGAGTATCGCCTCGTCCGCTGTGGAGGCGCCCGAGCAAATGTCATCGACGTAAATATCGTCTTTCAAGATGGCGGAGGCTCGTGGGAAACGTAAGCCTTCGCGGTCTGCGAGCTCCCAAAGAGAACGTATTGCCAAGTAGGGGCTTGATCTTAACCCGTACGTATTCGTATTGAGCTCGTAGACGACCATGGGATCGCGAGGAGACTCTCTCCAAAGGATCAGCTGGAAGCGACGGTCATCAGGGTGGATAATCGTCTGCCTGAACATCATTTTTATGTCGGCCACAAAGACAACCTGATGTCGTCGGAAGCTGGTGATGACGTCACAAAGGTCCTTGACCAACTTGGGACCAGAATGCAAGCACTGGTTCAAGGATACGCCTGTTGAAGTTTGCGCAGAACCATCAAACACTGTGCGCAGCTTGCCAGTCGATGGCTTCAATACCGCATGATGCGGGAGAAAGTAATGCTCCACCGAACGCCAATCCAAACCTGACACTGACATGTGTCCCAATTGTTCATATTCCCTCATGAAATCAATGTACTTCTGTCTGAGCTCCGGATCACGACCCATGCGGCGCTCCATAGCCAACAATCTCTTTTCGGCTAAAGGTCGTGACTCACCAAGCGGAGGCCGAACAGACAAGAAGGGTAGCCTCGTAATAATCCGACCAGAACGGAGTCGACCAGTGTTGTTCTGGAAGAACAGCTCGCACTCCTCATGTTCTGGATTCAAACGGGCAGCTTGAGGCGGCTCCTCTACCTCCCAAAACCTCTGAACCGCATCAGAGAGAGCGGAGCCTACAGCCAACAAATTGTCAAGTTCAGGTGGAGGGGGGTCCCTAGGTACAGGTCCCATCAAAGCAAATCCAAATATGGTCGGGATGGCAGTCAAACCATTTGGCACCAAGACCCGTTTCCCACAAATCAAAATTCCACCGAGGACATCAGAGCCAATCAACAAGTCGATTTGTCCCGGTGTGTCAAATTTGGGGTCTGCCAGTTCCAATCCCGATGTCAAATTCACCACAGCAGCAGGTAGCTGCTTCTGTGGATGCATACCCAAAATATTCTTCAGCACAATAGCCGAGGTTTTAATCCTCGGGTGTGAAGATTCAACAGGGCCAAACAAAACCTTAACTTGCCCTTCAACATTAGAGGCTACGTCACCTATGCCCCGTATACAATTTGGAAAAGAACCCATATTTAATTTAACCTGCCCTACCAAAAAAGTGGAAACAATGCAACCTTGTGAACCTGTGTCCAATATAGCACGGACAACAACAGAGGTCCCCGTGGGTCCCCAGACCCTAACAGCAACCGTTGGTAGGATAACGGTCTCAATGGGGGAGGTTGGAGTTATAGGGCAGGGGTCAATGACCTATTGTTGCCTGGGCGGCGACCGTTGGCCAGGACCAGGCAAGTCAAAACGAGGGTGCGGCTTGAAGTCCTCAAAGGCGCGATGACTCGATCCGCGCGCCATCTGAGGGGGGTCATAATGACGCACCCGCCCAAAACGAGGTGGGCGCGAGTCAAGGCGGGGACGCTCCGCCAAAGGAGGGGAATACCTGGGGCAGCAGTTATGGTGCTGGTGACGTTGCGCGGTCGCACATTCAGGTGCGCGAGAGAGAGGAGGCGTGCGCACGCTACGGTTCTCCAAGCGGGGCGAGTGGCGATCAACTGAGCGAGGCGACTCTCGGCTACGCGCCGGTGAGCCTCGGCTGCCACCTTCAAAACACCCGCCCGTGCGCGGCGTCGGCTGGTTGGACAAGCGGCCAACCTCTCTGGCATTCATACAAAGAATGTCCAAATGCTGTCCTCCACAGTGAGGACAGGGGCGAGAATTTGGGCAGTCTCGCTGGTAGTGGGACCCCAAACAAGAGAAGCAAAGGCGACGGGCATTCGCGATGCGCCTACGAGAGGCGACATGCAGGTCCAAGAATGCCCTACAACTGGCCGTTCTGTGCCCCGTGACCTTGCAGTAGGAGCACTCCACTGGGCTCTGCGTGACTGCAAAGCGAGGAGGGCGCCGGTCAACACTGGCTCGGGTGTGAACGCGAGCCTGCTCCTTGACCTTGGGCGGCTGCGACTTAGCCGGCGTGTCACCACCGGAGTTGTCCAAGACCCGGCACTCATCCTCCAGGAACTTCTCCAGGTCAGCAAAGGGGGGCAGATGGGTCGCGCTATCCCCACCAAAGCGCTGTTCAAAACGCGACCTCAGGTCGGCAGGCAGCTTCTTCAGCACAATGTGCACCAATAGATAAGACCATTGGTCTACGGGCAGGTCAAGGCACTTAAGTGCGTTGATGGCCACCAAGAGCGGGTTCAAAAGTTGGGTGCGCAACCCAGAGACCCGGGTGAGCGTCGGCAAACCCAAAATCTGCTCGATGTGCGTATCGGCGAGGCCACGCTTATTATGGTACCTACGGGTAATTAGGTCCCTAGCCGTCTGGTACGCCTCGTCAGACACGGGCAGATGCTGGATGAGGCCCTTAGCCTCCCCATCCAGAACCGACATTAGATAGGCCAACTTTTGTGCCGGCCGAAGGTCAGCCCTATCATTGACCAGGCTGTCGAACAAGTTAATAAAGTCCAGGTAGCTTCCTAGGCAGCCATCAAAATGGGGGAGGTCCAAAGTAGGGAGCCTACTCACCAGCCCCGGTGCTGACCTAGGAAGCTCCTGCTTCAGGCCGGGTTGCCCTTCCCTATTGGCAATTAGTTGTCTCGCAGTATTGGAGACAGCATCATACAGGTCTAAGACCTGGGCATAGTCTTCGCTGACCTTATTTCGCTGGTCAGCGGTGAAATCATTGATTGACACTTCAAGACAGCAAGTGCTGAAAGTGCGGAATTGCTGTTCCACACTTGCCAGGCGATCGTCAATCCGCTCGTACCTCTGAAGTAAGGCCTGCTGGCGATCAGGCCGGTTCACTAAAGCATTGGCCGAGGCAAACCAGCGCAAATCTGATGCAATAGCACCAGCAGCCGCACGCAAGTCCTTGATAGCTGACATAATCAAAATTCAAAAGAGCCCGGACAAGCGCTAAATAAAATTAACAATCAAAACTTAATTTTTCTTAATTCTTTGAAACCAACAAAGTATTAGCCTGTTTACTGCAAGTGAAGGCAAGTGACAGGTATTTACTGCCCAACAAAATTAAAGGTTTCAGTATATTGAAACAAACACAAAAGTTATCAAAGTTATAACTTATAACAAATTAATAAAGTTGAAACTTCAACTTAATTAATTAATTATTTGCAACAGACAGACTAACTGTGTTATTTATGATATACAATAGGAAGTAAGCACAGAATATGTGTTACCTAACAATATTATCTATATTATAACAAAACAAAGTTTATTAATGTGACCCGCCCAAGTGGCAAGGTCAAGTTGGTTGTTATGTTTATGAATATATGCAATAAACTAAATTTACTAAATTTATTGATACATACAGCTGTTATGTATCCAAACAAACTGACTTATTAATGCAACAACAAATTTAAGTTAGATTTTCCAACAATAAAAATCAACAATTACTGATTGAGGTTATGTGACAATGTGTTTCAAATTATCTAGGTCAACTTATACAATTAAATATTATGTATTTTAGACAATAACTGACCTGAGAAACACTACAATACTGTCTACAAGGTGATATATATAGCTCATACAACACCAATCTGAGTTCAGATACAATCAACGGCTAAGATACAAGTTTACAATATAGGCACAGTTAACTACGCACTGCTACCAAAAATTATGTCTAGAATTTGGCTAGAAGGAGCTGGGATTAATTGCAGCAGATTTGTGGAAGCGTGACTCTATTCATCAGCCCTTGTCAGCCACAACAAATCTCAGACATAAATGTACTGTGTTGCACAGCGAATACAAGTAATCTTAACTACACTTAATATTAATAAAATGTCTTACCAACTCTTAGTGATGTTCTTGAGTGGAGTCCTGGAGGCAAGCTAGATACACACAAGACTAAAATTGGCCAATATTAGCAAGTGAATTATCTTTACTTTACCAGACTCTAACGCAGCGTCTTCAATGCACGATGCAAGTTCACAGGATTCGCAATTTCTCCTTGCAAATGTCAATGAATAGTTCACAATGTCTTTTATCACAATTTACCGTTGCCAGCACTAGATCAGGCGGCATTCAAGGCGGTTTACTCTATTTAGTTCAATTAATCAATTCACACGAAATGCAAAAAGGTGTGCTCACAATAACTTTTCACAAAATGTTCAATATGTCACAAACCGTGCCGGGAGTCAAAAGGGCGGCAATTTAATAGATTTCACAACTATTCGCGTAGCTACAATGATGTGTTTTTCAAAAGGCGAACAATTATTTTACGTACGAGACGACAACGTGGTAATTTCTCAACGCGGGAAGAGACGGAAGTGACAGTTCAGTGTGACCATTGTCAGAAATTTTCAATAGACTAAACAAAATGTTAATCAATCGATCTAATCGATTTGACTTATAATAAAAACTAATTCTATTTCAAACAGATACAGTTAAAAACAAAAGGCACACTATGACACTTTTAAACGTCAAATTTACATTTTGTGTGTTCAGTCCTGCAATCCTCGAACAAAACAAGACTTTGTTGTAACCTACAAATCAAGAAGAGCATGAGGAATTTGATGGGAGTGAATGAAGCAAGAGAGGTATGTCAGGATAATTGCAAATTGCGTTCCATAGTCTCTGCCTACCCCTCCGGGCAACAGGCCTGAGTGTATGTATGTATAAATCAAGAAATGTTTGCCTAGACACGACGTACATTATGAGCCGTGGTAGCTGTTTCCATACCCACGATTTTAAAAGTAAACTCACATGTCAATATAGTGCAAGTAAAACCCCACAGGACAGCTTCTATACATATTATAAAACAAAGTCCCCCGCCGCGGTGTCTGTCTGTCTGTTCGCTTAAAACTCGAAAAGTACTGGACAAATTTTTATACGGTTTTCAACAACATCGAGATTGATCCCTGAGGAAGGTTTTTAGTGTAAAATAAGTTTAGGTTTTGTGCAAACTGACGATATTACGACGATATTAGTTCAACGCGTCAAAAAAAATTGAGCCGATCTGGAGAAAACTTTTCGAGTTATAGCAAAACAATTTATGGTGGAATTGTACCTTTTTAATAGATCTACAAAAAAATCTGCGATGGTATAATATGTCTATCTTCCAAGGATAACCCACAATAAACATATTTTGCTTTTACATCTATCTATATTAATATAATAAAGCGGAAGAGTTTGTTTGTTTGTTTGAACGCGCTAATCTCAGGAACTACCGGTCGGATCTGAAAAATTCTTTTTGTATACGATAGCCCAGTTATTCCGGAAGGCTATAAGCTATATAACATAACGTTTCGACCCTTTGGGGCCGGGCAAATGGCTAAAAAGGCTAAAAGATAATGTCGGCTAATCTCAGGAACCAGCAGTCGGATTTTAAAAATTGTTATTGCCTATGATAGCCCAATTATTCCAAAAGGCTATAGGCTATTAAATTAAGCCACAACTTGAAAGATCTAAGATGGCGGACGGGAAATCAAAGATGGCGGATGAGAAAATTTTTAAAATCAATATGGGTATCGCCTTCGATATTTTAAGGGGTGGGGAATCGAAATACAACATTTGTTTCGTGATTTAAGATGGCGAATGGGAAATCAAAGATGGCGGATGGTAAAAATAATAAAAATCAATATGGGTATCGTCTCTGATGATTTAAGGGATGGTGAATCCAAACACAACATCTATCTCGTGATCAAAGATGGCGGACGGGATGTTTCTTAAAGTCGATATGGGTATCGTCTCCGATATTTTAAGGAATGGGAAATTCAATCTATATATATAAAATTCTCGTGTCATGGTGTTAGTTAAAATACTCCTCCGAAACGGCTGGACCGATTTGTATGAAATTTTGTATGTATATTCGGTAGGCCTGAGAATCGGTAGTAATCTATTTTTCAAACTTCCAAGTCATAAGGGTGGCCAGCCCAAAAAATCTTTTTTATATTTTTTGTTTTTTTTTGTATATTTTTTTTTATATGGCAGTATAAAATACATACACTCTTAATTTTCACCCCTTTATCACCAACTTCTTTTTTTTTATAGCCATATTAGTAATTTCATTTTATCACTAGATCAATCCTGTTGGCCACGCCACGCGCATACCGGAGTCAAAAAAACCGTTTCTCAGTGTTAGTTACAATCATTCAATACTCCTCCGAAACGGTTGAACCGGGTTGTATGAAATTTTAAACGACTATTCTTTAGGTCTGAGAATCGGCCGCAGTTTAGTTTTTAAACCCCTAAATAAAAAGGACGGGCCAACCCAAACATATATTTTTGTAGTTATACTTCTTTGAAAAGGCGCGTTATGAAAGAATGATGCGAGTCACATTTTACGATGCGCATGTGTGACACAAAATTCTCACGGGAAAAGTTTTTAGTGTCTACATTCACAAGATGGCGGTCGAGACTTTTTTATTAAAATGAATATGGGTATCATTTTCGGAGTTTTCATGGCATTTTGATCACGAAAATGACATCTATTTGGGAATCTAAGATGGCGGACGGGAAATTTTAGTAAAATTAATATGGGTATCATTTTCGGGGTTTTCATGGATTCTGATCACAAAAATGACGTCTATTTGGGAATCCAAGATGGCGGACGGGACATTTTTAATAAAATTAATATGAGTATAATTTTCTGGGTTATCATGCATTCTGGTAACGAGAATGGCATTTATTTGGGGATCTAAGATGGCGGACGGGACATTTTTAGTAAAATTAATATTCTTTAACATCATAATATAATTGGTCCAATTATCATTTGGCATCGTTTTACTGTGTCAACTTTACTTTAGGTACTTTTACTTTTTTTATTGACTCACGCCTGTATATTCCCGAAAGGGTAGGCAGAAGTGTAATATGACACTCACATTTCGCCATGAATTTTTACGTCCCACGTAATAGGGGGCGAGGCTATGGCCGTTACCGGGCACATCACCAGTCTCTGTGCTGCTACTGAGAATTCGGAAAAACCCAGTAAAACTTTTGCCCGACCCGGGAATGGAACCCGGGACCTCCGATCTGCAGTCGCATACGCTATCCACTGGACCACGGAGGATCTATCTTATCTCTTTCTTTATGATATGGCATTGAAAATACAAACAACTCTTAATTTTCACCCTTCTAACACCAACCCCTATTTTTAATACCCATCTTAGTAAGTTAATCATATCACTAGATCAGTCATACGCGCCAGTAGCATACTGGAGTTAATAAATCGTTTTACAGCTGCGTTAGTGAAACAATTCAGCAATTTCACAGTGTTAGTGATACAATACTCCTCCGAAATAATATTTTTTTGGTCGGTTTCTTAAGCCCTTCTGGATGGATGGATGGATGGATGGAAAAAAAGGAATGAGAAAAAAGACCTTAAAAAGGCGATACGGAGTTCGCCGGGTCAGCTAGTAATAATATAAAATTATGTATTCATTTTATTAAATGATGTAGTAATTTACAATTACAAGGAAAAGATGTCGCTACTATCGCAATAACACCAAATTCAAATAACAGATGGCGCTTCCAGCAGGGGTAAACTAGCATTTTATTTACTGCAAAAGTAAACTATAGCATCATAAATTGTTAAGGCCCATTCGGTCGCGGCTTGCGGATCCATTGGCCGTTAATGGTATTGAACGGCTTAAAAATAAAGCAATAAACGACGATTTCAGAGATATACTCTTAATAGGACAATGCGTTGGGCAGATCAGAATTGGAATTGTGGAGCAAATAAAGTAATAATGGATACTTTTGATAAAATACTTACTTCGATTTATTAATTGATGAGATTGACTAATTGCTGTAGTTATATTAATCAATACTGAACACTATTGCCCAGATGGAAAGACTTGAAGAGGGTAGGTAGCTGATAGTGGCTGGATGGTGAATACGGGAGATCGGGACTTGTGGCGTACCCTGGGGGAGACCTACGTCCAGCAATAGTCTGCAACAGGCTGATGTCAAGTGATTGTCCAAATGCAAAAGAGACTAGAACTTACTTAATTATGAGAAAGGAACATTTTTATGCTAAGCTCCAAAAATTTGAACTAGAAAAAACATTTACTTTCAAGGATAGAAAGACAGAGGGTAAGTAAGCCGCGATAGCCGAGTGGAGAGACCGACGGACTGCCACGCAGAGGGTCTCGGGTTAGAATCCACGGCACGAACCAATGACTTTTCGAAGTTAAGTGCTTATTAAATTGGTAATTATTGCTTGCTTATCGGTGAAGGAAAACATTGTGAGAAAACCTGCATGTCTGACAGTTCTCCATAATGTTTTGGAAAGACATGTGAAGTCTGACTTGGCCAGCGTGGTAGACTATGGCCTTACCCTTCTCGTAGTGAGCCCGTGTCCAGCAGTTGGGCAGTATAAAGGGCTGATGATGAAATAAAGCTTTTAAGTTCTACAGTTTCTTTTAACACGTACTTATGAGCCGTTTAAAAACACATAACCAAGGTGCAGAAAACTACGGTATTAGCACTTCCATAAAGTAGATAATAAAGTAAACCATGAGAAAAACGAGCAATAAAACTCGTGGCCACTCTTTTTAATCGCCAATGTTATGGTACATATTTTGTTTTTGCAAGGAGCTGCAACTGTTTCACATTATAATTAATTACTTGTAAATAGTAAATAGGAACATACATAATACTTAAATAATTATTGCAGCTACTAAATTAAGTGCTGTAGTAGCCTTCCAATGTGAATCTTCTGTAACAGGAGCATCCATTTACGTTTATAATGTAGGCAACTCGCGATCATGTTCAGAACTATAGTGGAAATGTATGTTACAGAAAGTGACGGTATATGAATTCACGAAAATTACAAAAAAGTTTGTGTACAGCCCATGATCATGAGTTATCTTCGTCTAACACTGTAGCACATTTTAATAAAATTAGTGAAACAACAATGCAAATGTAAATGTAGTTATTTAAATGACCTACTAATACATGAAAATAAATTTAATAGAAATAGAGATTTTGTATTTTAAAAAAAGCTGAAAATCAAGGTATCTATATAAATTCAAAATAAGTACAAAGATCAAGAGTTGGCCAGTGTAAGTGACCATCGATCCTTATCACTGAAATAATCATTAATGGTATAATAACCTGTCCTAAAAAGGCAGTCTTTTTATTTAACTTTTAAACATACTAAATGGTAATTCTAAAAGACTAATTGGTATTTTATTGTAGGTATATACGAATACCTAGACCTACAAAAGAATTATTAACTTTATATAAACGATGATAAGGGGCATATAACTAATGCCTGTTTCGACTATTTGTATTATGTATATCACTTTTTGTAGAAAATAAACCTATATTTTGCCTAATATATGTACAATATATTAGCGAATAAAAATTGCGAGGCACTATATTCCTCGAGATATAGTAAAATATTTGAAAAGATTTTATTAAAGCAGCTACTAAGACACTTTAATTTAAATAGTTTGCTTCACAAAGATCAATACGAATTTACCAAAGGTAGATCCACAACTGATGCGCATGTTGCTCTCATAAAACACGTTTATAATGCTTGGGAGTCATCTAAAAATGCTATCGGAGTATTCTGTGACCTATCAAAAGCATTTGATTGCGTTCATCACGATCACACTACTGAGTAAGCATCGCACTTAGTGTTGTCGAGTCGTACCTGCGGGAAAGATTTCAGTGTGTTCCGGCTATTCTATTTAAAACAAAAAAATATGCTACGGAGCTATTTATCACCAATAAATATTTTATATTATACCTCACTGGCTATTGTAAATAAAAAAACGGAATAGTGGGCCAATAAATAAAATTATTTTTGCTGGCAAGAATTTATCGAACGCCCGATAAAATGTATTAGTAAAATGTTGCTCAATAAAGTGTTTTAGACTTATATTGCAGGCAAATGGTGCGTAACGATAAATTTTGGGCTTTTATGTTTGAAAGTTTATCTCCTTCCAGTGAAAGTCTCATGAAAATCAGATCCGCCATTCCACAGATTACTTACCGCGGACAAACAAAAATACAGGCAGACAGACAGACAACAATAAAAAAAACGTTGTTTATGACTTGGTATCGTGTAACGAACTATATACGCTTGAAAATCACGGTTATTTTGAAAACACAATTAAGTAGTTATTTCAATTTTTATTTATGTATGTACTTTACCAATAGATATTGGATAAATATTTGCCGAAGATTTGCACTTTATTTAACATTGTATTATAATGCAGTCAGAATATAGTGAATATTCGCAAGTATCTTAGTTTCCATCCCAAGACGCGCACTGCTACCTTTCGAAGTTATGTGCGTATTATAGTGACTCGTCGCTTGTTACACGGGCAACATTGTAATGAAATTTATTTGTGTGAAAGTTTTCCATAATGTTATAAGTGCGTATTTATTTTGTAGAGGATGCTTTTGAGAAACTAGTGCAGTATTTTCTTTTTATCGGAAGTAAAATATTGAGGATTTATTGAAGAGAAAGGTTTGAGATCGTTTTTCAATGTGTCATTAAGCTGATAAGCCCAAGCCTCTCCTTACTGTGAGAGGTAAGGCCAGGGACTATCACGCTAGGCAAATGCGGGTTGTCAGACTTCACATATCTTTCGACAACTTTCTGGAGAACTCTTAAAAACGCAGCTTACTTCATGATACTCTTATTAATTTTATATAACGTGTCTATCGCGTAAATAAAAGTGAAATACCTTATAATAAAATTTGCCTCATGATGTTTTCTTCAACTTTAAGCAAGTACCTAATATACATACGGTGGTCGTAATCGACCCACCGATTCACGTAGCGCTCTTTAGATAAAAATAACAGAAATTAAAATCTAAGGTAGAACATACGAACGCAACTTTTATTAAGTCACAATTCGACTGTATAATCGGAATCTCCCACAGGGGAAGCCTTGGATTCATCAACTTCTATCTAAACACAAGACAAATGAGATAAACTTCCGCATATCCCAATTAGGGTCTACACCCAGTGAAAGCGTAAAGATAAAGACTGATGCATCCCTAAGACCCTTAAGGTAGTAAAGAACTCACTACGGAAACCCTTTCATAAACTCGTAGGATGTAATTCCGCTAGAAAAAAGCTTGTGGCTGTGTGTTTTTTAACTAATAAAAGCAAACATATATATAAGTTATGTGTTTAAAAAAGGTGTTTTTTGTTTAGGAAGTAGTGAGAGGGTGTACATTGAAAGGAAAGGACCATTTATGCTGCTACCAAACATAAAAATAGTATATTACATTAAGTACCTTACAATTTACATTAACTTAATAAATAGAAATATCACCATTCTTTCAACGAAAATATTACGCGCCCGTACTTAGATCGAAAGCCGAGCCTCGAAAGTGGCCAAAATACATCTACGGGTGTCCTGAGATGCCTCGATGTTGGCCAAAATGCTTTGAGGGGATATTTTATACCTATATCTGGGCGTGAGAAGCTGCAATTTGGCACGTAAATACCTATGTTCCTTGGAGACTTTAGGCCTGCTCTAAGTAAGGATTACCCAAAATACCCACTGGTTTGTGCAGGAACAATTAAAATAAACCTGTACTATAAGACATAACTTCACGCTTTTTATCCCTGAAGACGTAGGCAGAGTTGTATTACACACCCACACTTCGCCAGTTACGTTTCGGTCCCAATGCAATAGGGGGCAGGCCTATTGCCATCTACCGGGCACATTGTTAAGCGAGCGATAATTAACATTTTAATACACACATAACTTCGAGAAGTCAGAGGTGTGCGCCCGGGGTACCTGGGGATCGAACTCGAGACCATCGTCTCGGTAATCCGTTACGTACACCACTGGGCTATCGTGCCCTATAAGGTACAAAGTAACGGGATTGCACTACTGGTCATCACCGTAGTAGCGATATCCCGGTTGCGATCCACGCTACAGCTTCTATCTATGTAGATCAATTTCTGTGGCCCACGCCTTGGAGGCCGTTAGACAATATATTCATCAGTATCGAAAGGGTTAATGATTATGTTGTGAAAACCAAGCTTTACTTAAAAACTGTAGTAGCTAGAAGGAAGCTAAGAGGTAGGTTACCTACCTCAGATAGGACGCAATCTATCGTTTTCTGACCGCAAATGTTATTATTTTTCTAATAAAATGGACCCAGACTTACGCAGTAACTATTGAGTAATCTGTGCCCAGACTCCACTTACAGATCTATCCAGATTTGACAGAATATGAACTTACTTTGCTTTTCCACAGATGACTACTTACCTACCTACGCATATTATCAGAAGCTAAGTGATCCAGAAAACTGTCAGCCTCTACAACTTTGTAAAATATGTATATGTAGGTTTGCCAAAAAATACTTTTTTGTTTTACGTAGGTACTATTTCTAAATCTTAGAATTTTGTCACAATGGTACACAGATTGTTTCAAAACAATTTTAGGACTATAAAATATATCCCAGCCAAAGTCTGTTCCAAATTCTAAAATTATTTATAACCTAAAACAGTGAGCATTCAAAGTGCTTACTCAAGACACTAATTACAATCAATTGAATAGATACAAACTATTCAAAATCATAATACGGTACTAACGCCTAATACCCTTGTACCCAGCCGCAAAGGGCTATATTAGGGCTGCCAATCGTACCATATAATTCACTATCGTACCTACTATATTTTAGGCAATTGTGTTATATAAATTAGGCATAATATTATTAATAGGAATGCCTCCAGTGGATAGCGTCTGCTCATCAGGAGTTCCCGGGTACGGTTCCCGAGTCGGGCAAAAGTGTTACTGGTTTTTTCCGAATTCTCAGTCGGAAACGGAGTCTGGAAAAGTACAAGTATTACGTGGAACCTTCAAATTCATAACATGGCGAAAAATGGGTGTAATATTACACCTTTGCCTACCCCTTCGGGAATGCAAGCGTGAGTCTATAAATAACAGGATACCTATTAGCCTTTTCACAGAGCTAGATGTGTCAGTATTTTTAACAGTAGTTACATACTCCCCTTATCCCAGAGCGACTGTTAAAGACCATAATAGTGACTTAACGTATTGCCGGATTCATAGGGCGAGCGATAAGTATTTTTGGTTGGTATTAAAGCGGGTACCGTACTGCCAATTTGAGAATAAGTAAGCCGATCCAGATTACTGTAAAAATATGACTATTGTGTAGAGCAGGCCTCATCTAGAGCGGGTGAGACTTAGCATTTTAGTTAGTAGTGGAATCAATGTTTGAAATGAGGTGTAGCGATACTCGCCAGTTGCTCTAAAGTCCACAGCCAGAGATACATATTTGACATACATTGTATGGAGTTTATGGCAAATATGTATCACTAGTAGCCAAATACATAAATAGATCGAATATTGGCACCAGCCGTTAGTGCTTTCCTACCAGAGATGTGCTTTGCCCCTATAATGCGAGGATGAAAGCTTAGCCACCAAAGTCTCCCTACCCGTACTTGACCAGCGTCATGGACTTTGACCGAACCTTTCTCATAATGAGTCCGTTTCCCGTCACCAGCAGTGAGATAGTTTATAAATGTTACTGTGAAAGCATGAAGTACGGTAAATCCTAAAATTTACCAGCATGAGTTGGTAAATGTCCGTTTTTTTTAAATAAAAAAGCACTAAGTTCACTAAAACCACCGCGGTGTCCCTACGGGTCCCGTGTTGTGGCGGGGACAGGCGATTCCCTGATAGCTTACTTTTCCGTGACCTCGCCTCCATTTGGTCGCGAGAGATAGGGCGCGTGGCAACGCAACACCGACACACCTCTCCTCCCGCGACCGCGCCCGACTGCTAGGGACAGAAAGAACTGCCCCCCGCACCCGCACCTTTGGACGCATCCTGCGCAGGCCTAAATAAAGCCCACGTGGAGCGTCCACTCCCGGGATCTCACTTAGCTTCACCGTGGGTGCCCTAACCACGTTGACTGAGCTCAAATAAATAACTACTATATCCACATTACATAAAGTTTTCAAATTTCAGACGACATTTCAATGAGAACTTAACATAACCTAATTACTTGAGTAACAGTCTCACCTAACCGTACGGGCTTTTACAGTAACATATGTATATACGATGATTCTAATATTTGACACATTGTGCATAAAAAAGACAAATAGCCAAATATGCTATGTTAGGTTATGTAAGGTGCTCTTGTAACCCTTAAACCAAAAATAGGAACCCTGCGAAGCAGGGATCCGTCAACTTAGTTTTGTCTATATTTAAAAATTCGGACATTTACTAACTCATGCTGGTAAATCTTAAGATTTACCGTACTTCGTATTTTTACAGTAACATGTATATGTATACAGGGCTGATGATAACGACCAATGGTTACCAATCACACTTTTTGTTTTACGATATGTTAACACAAATTTTGCATCTCAATTCAAACTAAATTAAAAAACCTTTCAGAGGTTTCAAAAGTTTGGGTCTTTACCGCTATTACTAAATTTATGGACCGCAAATTAGAATTTTCTTTTTAATACGTAACCTCCAAAAACTATAAGAACTTAAAATGTTAAAAGCACTACTATTTGTTTTCAAAACTTTAAATTAAATTTAAGGAAAGTTAAATAGAATTGATTATATTGTCGTTCGGATTTACTGAGTGAAGAAATAGATGATATTCTTATATATTCTCTCTCTCTTATATTGTGGATGGGTCAATGTCATCTATGCTAAGATAGAGCTGAAGAGTTTGTTTATTTGGTTGAAGGCGCACATCTTAGGAACTACTGGTCCGATTTGAGTAATTATTTTTGTGTTGGATAGCCCATTTATCGAGGAAGGCTATATAACATCACGCTACGAGCTACGGGTGTACGGGATGAAATGTTTATAAAGTCTTCGTGATACACAATACATTGTTAGTGCAGGCGTAGTCTTTAAAAAGTACCCTAAGCATTATACAAGGTTATATAGCGAGTTATATTGGAGACATCCTGAAAAAAGGACAAGCCAGAAGTACCCTTAACAGAAGAGCATGCATGAGAAACTTGATGGGAGTGAGTGAAGCAAGAGAGGTTTGTCAGGATCGTTGCAAATGGCGTTCCGTAGTATCTGCCTACCCCTCCGGGAAACAGGCGTGAGTCTATGTATTTATGTATGCATATAGCGAGTCTTACTTGCGATAAATAATATATTTAAGTCATAAATACCTCGGTTTTTGCCAACGTTTCGACTGACTTGCTTCAGCCATGGTTGCGGCGGGACTCGTGAGCTTAGATTATTTATCGCGAGTAAGACCCGCAATATAACCTTGAATAATCTATACTAATCGCAAAAGTTTAAAATCGTTTACCCTAAGCATTTTCAAGTTGGCAGAGTTCGCTACTGTTTGGCACATAACAAAAGATGAAATTATTATCCAATTCTGACAGCCTTTTATGCGCCGAGAAGCATCAATAACTGCGCCCTTGAAAAAAAAAATATTTTATAGACTGACGGCTTTATCTCCGTAGGGGTAGGCAGAGGTAATAGTACACCAACATTTCGCCATGAAATTTTAGGTCACTTGTAATAGGGGGCGAGCCTGTTGCCGTTACCGGGCACAACACCAGACTCCGTGCTGCTACTGAGAATTCAGAAAAATCCAGTAACACTTTAGCCCGACCCGGGAATCGAACCCGGGACCTCCGATCAGCAGTCGCATACGCTATCCACTGGACCACGGAGGCAGTTAGTGAAAAAAAAAAATGACACTATAGGTTGCTCACAGCTACGCCCGCACCATTTTTGGGCAATTTGGAAAATCCTTTCTTAGTGCACCCCGGTCCCGAAGGAGCATACCCATAGAACCATGAAATATATGGTATCCTATTGGGTGGCGTCGGTCAAATGGTAGGCACCCCGTGCAAAGCCAAATCTGTTCAAATCAAAAAGCAGACGCAGAGCTCTAAAGCATATGTCCTGAGCCCAACTAAGTTATTCATGGATTTCACATATGTTACTCGAAAAATAAGTTGAATGTGTATTCGTAGCAGTTTACCATCAAAGTGAGCATTTATTCGAAGCACATTTTTCGTTAAATACAAATTACTGGGTGCGCGGCGAAGTGTCGAGACAATGTTCTCAGACAGAGGAATCTAATATAGCTCTAGGCTTAGATTAAACAGAGTTGGATGTTCCGCAAATATCCCATACTAAGAAAATGCCCGCAGCTATGGCTGCACATTTTTTAAATTTATTTCTTTCTGTCAGTTCACGAGGCAATTTCGGGATATCCCTCTTAATGCACCACTACGGCCCCCAAGGAACACACAGCATCCTGCGCCCAAAAGTTTTGGCTGCTTTGCTTGTCAGTCAGTCAGTACGCAAGAATTTTATATTTACAGATTGTTGGTGATAGTTTTAAAAAGATATCTTCCAAGTTTTCGCGTAGAGATAAGTAGGATGAAATACCTGCTATTTGCCGACGTTTCGCTATGAATCACGGACAGCCGTGGTTGCGAATCTTTCTTTTTCTGTAACGGTTAGGGCTGTTATAAAATTGTAGATTCACACCCTACTAGAGTTTCGTATTTATTTGTTTATTTGTCCTTCATTCACGTCGTAACGGAGCGATGATATGATATGGTTCACTGTGTAGAGATGGTTAGGAGACTTGAAAGTGACTTTTTTTTCTTCGCTGTGGAAATGCATTTACGCACGTATGTGGGACTCGACGGCTTAATACCCACTAAAACCACAGCGCATACGTCAACGCCATTTTGGGGGCGCCAGGGGGTCGCGTTAGCATTCTACCCTGACCTGTCCAAGCCACGGTTACTAGACTTGAAAGTGACCTAAGCTACTAAAACATAGTGTAGATTGTACTTTCTAGTTTATAACATCAGCGTTAAATAATAAATTTCACTTCACTTTTATTGATTTTATTTTGCTACCATCCCTCACCACCATACAAGTACTCACGAGTCAACCTAAACAGTTGCAGTACAACTTTAATATTTATTCCCTACGCCATAAGAACGGTACAAAGGTCAAAGCTTGACTTGTGGCCTTGTGTACGATTGATGTAAAAGGCCTTTTCCACGAACCGTTAATTTACAAATACTCCTTAAAATCCCGAACGACCTGTTCAAATAACGATAATTAATGTAAATATGTAATCCTGTTTTCACAAAACGTAAATCAATTAGCGAAATGTAATTGATTTACATAAAATCTGAAAGTTAACTGCCATATTTTTTTCCGAAATATGAGTTCGTGGAATTTTGTTTGGTGAAATTCTGCGAAATATCCGTACAGGTTAAATAACAGCAGATTCAGAGTATTGCAGAGTCGATTAACGCCCGATTCATAGATGGATTTGGCTCCTAGAATTAGGTCGATATTTGACATGTCTTGTATAGAGTTTATGTCTATTTCTTGTAACCTAACTCATCGATAGATAGAATATTGGAATCGGGCGTTTGTACGACAGTGAGTACGTCAAGGTAGTGGCGAAACTATAGGGGCAGGGCGATGCGCACCGAGTATCAACCTTCTTGCGGTGACACCCAGGGACTCAAATTCAACTTCAAGAAGAAAATTGATCTTTATATTTTGTTCTCAAATTTGGTGCATTGAATGTCATTAAATTACGGGTGCAACCGTCGGCACAGCTAGTAAACTATATTTCTTATCCAGTAGCAAGGCGTCCAGGACAGCTGTTGACTCGTTCAGTATTTGCTAGCGGCACACACAAGTGTACAGACACTGTGGCACACTCGCTGCGCTTATATAGGCTTACATTACTATATAATTATTATCTATGTATTACATAAAGGTTCATAGTACATAGTTCTCCGGCCGTTCTGTCTGTCTACATGAACGCGATAAACGCACAAAATTACTGAACGGCTTTTTTATCACTTACACTAACATCATATACCTACTAGTGGATGCCCACAGCAATTCTCGGGTTAAGGAACAGTTATTTTCACCTCAGCAGCTCAAACATGCCGCTTTTGCTGCGAGACAACAGTGAACAAACTGCGATTTTGATTCGAGCTTGGGTCAAAGTAGCTTTTTATTTTTTCAATCTTTAGTGCCACGAATTGACATTCTTCAGCCATAAAGAACAATGGCAGAATTCGGTCTGGGTTTATTGTGGCGACCTTAAACTTCATATGAACAAAACAAATTGTTTTCTTTTTCTACGATTTTTAATACTTTCACTTTGTCTCGTTATAGCTGGAGTATTTTATGATGATAATAAGCATTCCAATTGATTACGAACTAGGTACCTACTTTATTATTTGATTATTGCCATAGACAAAAGTGTGACAGGAATAGACGTGAGTGCTATTGATCCGTATCGATTATTAAAATATAATTATTAAAATGCAGTTATTTAATCTTTAATTAACATTATATCAATAACCTAATAATTTTTGAAGCAAAACAACTTTTAAATCAAATAAAAACGTCCCAGCATCGTTTTAATGTTGTATCGATTTCACATAAAATCGATTTAAAATGTGCAGCTCTGCTTTTGTCTTTGGCTGTGACAGTTAGATGCTACAGAATATTTCTGCGTTTTGATGTCAATCTGACATAATTTCATTTGATAATTCAAACGTACCTACATTGTTCATTCTTAACTAAAAACTAAAATACCAATATCTTGTTTTTCCAGGTTTCCCGAGTGAAAATAGAATCATTTATAGACTCTGTTACTTACGCCGAATTTTTTGAAATATTTTTTATTACTTTGCGCTTCAATTTAATTTCAGACATTTCGATGTATGGAGATCTGCCATTGTCCTTTGAAACATTCGAATTTTACTGCGCTCTCTGTCTGTATCACATGCATATAAAAGCGAGTGAAAAAAGCAAACCTCTTCTAAATTCGATTTTGGAATTCTACTTCAAAGAAAACACATTCGGAAACGCGTAATACCCTTAAATTTAAAGATATTAAATATGTAATAAAGAAATTACGTTTTTTTTAAATGTTATTGTTTATGTTTAATTTATTATTGGATTTTAATAAAATTAAACCAAATTAATAGTATAAAATTGGTATTTATCCAATACATTTTTATTTGGAATTTCAACAATGATACATTTGAAAAATAAACATCAGGGACGCGGTATCAAAACGCGATTTAAAATAATAGCGGGAATAAAAATTTCGCTGATATCGATACCTAGCGTATAGCGTAAGGCTGCGCGCACTTTGGACACGTCTTCGTACGAATTTTACTCGTGCGTACACATACGAACGATCCCGATATTCCAAGTACTATGCGAGCGGGCAGACTAGATGCGAGTTAGTCGTGCGTATACGTACGTGCAGTTCAGACGTCCGAAAACAATCCGAACTTGTTGGGATTTCAAAACACATTCGTACGTTTTAACTTAAAAAATGGATGTAGAAAAGTTAATTAAACCTGATTCACAAACATAAATGTTTGTGGGACCAAAATGATTGTATAAGTGATGTCATAAGCCTTCCATGATATGATGAAATTCACCAAAATCTTGTCTTTTTAAATATTTTTCACGCACCAATTCGGTTCTGCGATAGCGACGATGCCACCACAGTCTTCGAGTGATTAGAGAATTGTCGTGAAGATACAGATCATTCATCGCGCTCCAACCAAAGCAGACTTCAAAAATCCGATGGCACTGCTCATCTTATCTTAATATTTAAAATCCTTGCGTTACTGACTGACTGACTGACACGCTACAGCCGAAACTATTGGGCGCAGGAAGCTGAAATTTGGCTTGTATGTTCCTTGGGTACCGTAGGGGTGCACTAAGAAGGGATTTCCCGAAATTCCGACGGTATCGGCCAAAACGGGTAAATTAAAAAAAAATGCAGGCGTAGCTGCTGGCGTCCTCTAGTACTAATATATAAGGCTGAAGAGTTTGTTTGTTTGGTTGAACGCGCTAATCTCAGGAACTAGGTACTGGCCCGATTTGAAAAGTTCTTTCAGTGTTATATAGCCCATTTATCGAGGAAGGCTATAGGCTATATAACATCACCCTATGAGCCACGGGAGCTGAGCAATAGCCTTAAATAGCGCAGGTGTAACCACGGGTTTATCTAGTTTGACTAATAAAAACGTATACAGTGTGCGCACTCAATTCGTACGACCACGATCGTACGTATACTGTACGATACAAATTCGTGTCCAAAGTGCGCGCGGCCTAACGCGCCTAATAACTAACGTTATTTAAATCAATTCCTGTTCATTTCTATGTATCCTAAGTAATATGTGTTCTCACTGCTGAGGTGAAAAGTTATGTGTGCTACACGAGAGCAAAGTTTTTTGCATCTCGTGCTTTTGAGTCCCTCACAACGCTCAGGATTCTAAGTTTTAAATCACTCGCTTCGCTCGTGAATCAATCATAGAATCCTTCGCTTGCTCGGGACTTAAAATCAGCACTCGAAACAAAAAACAACTTTTCTCTCTTGTTGCACAAATAACTATTAACCATTTCTTTCCGAGCCCGTGGGAATTTCGAGAAATCCATTATTTTAAAATTTCAGCTTCTTATTGTGATCGTATCTTAGAATTTGAAACACAGATTGTACTCTATTAGTGATTTACCATCTAACAAACTATCATTGAACCATGTAAAACAAAATGTCACTACCTATTCTCAGACTTAATAAATAGGTTTAACGTTTTAAATCGGTCAAGCAGTTTCGGAGAAGTTGGGTAACAAACACTGTGATACGATTTTTATATTAATTCATCTCATCTGATCAGCCTTACGGGACGTAGGTCTCCCAGGCTCCGACACTATATCTTTGTTTTTGCCATCCGTCCTCTACCAGACACCCTCCTCAAGTCATCGGTCAAACATTACGTTTTTATTTACTTGATTAATTGTATAGATTTGTAGGTATTTAGCATTTGGCAGCCAAGATTAGAAAACATTATTTCTTTCACATTATGCGAGCTCCAAGTTGACAGCAACCTCAACAAAAGTTGTTGTTAATTTTCTTTTTCTTTTTTAGCTGACAGATACGAGTACCTATTTGAAGTCGGTTACATTTTATTTTATGTTACCTGTCTAAACCCTTATAGGGTAAACTATAGTAATGTTGGCACCCCCCCCCCTCCCCCAATGATTGGCACTCTGCTGAATTATCCTGAATATTAGGAAAATCTTATATTATTATGTCACATAAATACACTCATAAGCAGGATTAACCTATTTCTTATACACAGAACAAATATTTAAATCTAAACTATGAACCATTCTTCTTTAACAACTGTTTTAAAAAAATGTTAGGAAAATTGCTTAAAAAATTAATGAAATATTTAGGTTAGGTAGTTACTTGCCGAAGCGAAATAATATATTTTTAATTAATTTTACACAAAAGTACCTATTTATTTGTATCTGTTATCTTCATTAAAGCCTAATAAACGTTAGTTTTGCGCTATTAAATAGATGGATCGTCTTTTCCGATAGTACCAATGACTAAACTTAAAAATTCATCAAGTCATTGGCACATTTTAGAATCATATTTTTTCAGATTTTTGTTTGTTTTCCGTCAAATTCGCATACAAACAACTTTAGATTGTATTTTTCTTCGCATTTTACACCCAACTTACTACGGTACGGTCGTAAAGAGATGGCAACCTTTCTCTACAAAGTACCCAGAAATCAGTACAGATATCGCTTAAAACAAAGAACTTGGCACACAAAGGCCATGATACCCAGACAGTCTTAAGACTTGATATCCGCATCTTTATTCATGTATTCTATCATATCAAAATACATATTTATGAATGTTTATGTAACCATCTAATATTTTTAACATAAATCTATATTTGAAAGAAGTTTAGTTCATTTACCACGTTTTACATCTTTCTTTCGGCATATTTTCCTAATGTAGCTCATCTTGTCTCTTAGATACATTGTAGGAAATGAGCCCTGTTTCAGTTTCTCACAAGCATTTTGTTCGTAATATTTTTGTCTATGAGACGGGGTCTCAGGTAGGATGTCGGGGTTCGATGAAAACACTGCTAGGCTGAACAGGTTTTTTCTTGTCTCACTACCGCTTACTTACAGTATGACCGAACTAGGTAAGCACTGGCCTGAAGGCTGGAATGTAGACTCCTGCTGTTCTCCGACGCTCGCAGGGTAGCTGCTCGGAGGGTCGCCGGTGTAAGCTGAGCGGAGGCTCAGGCGGTGCAGCCGATGTGGGCCGAGCGGTAATGCTCAGGCGTAAGCCGATGCAGTCAGGCACCAGTGGCCTGGCTGTGGAAGCTCGTAGGCAGGAGCGGATGCTTGGGCGGCGGCTAGTAGCGACACGGCGCCAGCAGCTCGTAGCCTGTAGACGTAGGGAGAATCGTGGCCCGTAGGGAGAACGTCAGGTGCAGACCGTAGCGGTGTAGACAGCCCGTAGGGAGAACTGGAAACAGCACAGAGAATACACAACAACCGGTCAGGAACAGGCGGTCCCTAGATCGGCTGTTATGCTTAGGAGACACAGATACTACAGACAGAACATATAGGCACACAGACAACTAGAATATGCTTACCCCCAGCGGGACAGTAGATAGAGAAGTAGAAGACAGAATAAACACGAGGTGTAGCGGCAGCGTTGCGTCGTCCAGGGAAAGTGACCGATTTAGATCGCGCACCCATCTTATATAGTCATAGACCAATGAGTGCCTGTGACTCGGTACATGACCATATAAGGTAACAATTCCTGGCGAAGCGCTCTGCGGCTAAGCTGGCGTTAAGCGCCTGCGAGATATTATAACGCAATACGTAGTAATACGTTATATCTATACTAAGTTCTTTGTTTTATGCGATATCTGTCCTGATTTCTGGGTACTTTGTAAAGAAAGGTTGCCATCTCTGTACGACCATACCGTAGTAAGTTGGGTGTAAAATGCGAAGAAATATACAATCTTAAGTTGTTTGGCAGGTATGGCAGAAGAAGCATGAAAGTAGAATCAATGCTGTGGAGATGAGAGCTTTAAGGAGTATGTGCGGAGTAAGTATGATAGATAAAGTGCGTAACAGTGTGATACGGGAAAAGTGTGGTCTAAAAGAAGATGTAGTGACAAAGATTGAAAAAGGAATGTTGCGTTGGTTTGGACATTTGGAACGGATGGATGAAAGAAGAAATACGAAACGAGTATATCGTGCGAGAATGAATGGAAATGTCGGTAGGGGACGCCCTAGGCGGACGTACGCCGACCAAATAGGTGACGTACTAAAAAGGGCCAAATTAAAAGTACCCATAACCGACTCGCATGCATGATGAGGTTAATGAATGTCGAGGAAGCGAAAGAGGTATGTTTGAACCGAAGTATGTGGCGTTCCATAGTCTCTGCCTACCCCAATGGGAGACAGGCGTGAAGATATAGATAGATAAATAGATAGTATGAGAAATAGGTTAATCCTGCTTATGAATGTATTTCTGTGACATAATAATATAAGATTTTCCTAATATTCAGGATAATTCAGCAGAGTGCCAATCATTGGGGGGGTGTCAACATTACTATAGTTTACCTATATGTTGGCCTGCCGGCAGGCCTCCAAAATTAAATCTCTAACTCCTTATTTAATCTAGGTCCAACCCTACCCAAAAGCGCGCCAAATTATGTAGGTATATTTAATCAAAACATCTCCGAATGCTTTTCATTCCAACCCCACCGGCCGACAAACGTCAAACTCGAACGTTGCCATCTCACTCTATCATCGGACTTCTCTTTCACGCGCACGTGTTAAATTCGCGAGCTGAAAAAACAGCGCATCCCTACAGCGCATGTCAATGATATGCATGAAAGAATCAATTTAGTTTCCTTCCTCTCTCTAGACTAGAGTCTATTGTTCATTATTGTTTCGTTACTCACTAGAGTGAGTAAACGAATCTCTACAGATTTTTTTAGGTTTTAAGGGAATATTTTGTGTTTTATAACAAAAATGAGCAAGTTAACGGATGGTGAAATAACAATATTGATAACAGAAGTTAAAAAACGTTCGTGTTTGTATAAAAAGGCGCACCCGCGATACATGGAGAAAATGTACACAAGAGCAATGTGGGAAGATGTCGCAGCAAAAGTGTTCAGTCAAAACTGGGATAAATACGACAAGCAAGAGAGAAAAGAGAAAGGTTAGTTGTTTTATACGATATTAGTAGCTTTTTGTTTATAATTATGTATTTATGTTATTTTTTTCTACCTATTTACCTACTTTTGAGTCCTAAAACTGTTTTAAAAAACAATGTTTAGATCGATCGATGCAGTCGTTTACACATTTTGTTTACTTCTCAACAAACTCGGTATGAAATGAAGTGAAACAGTTGCCTTTAAAATAATATCAGCGAAGTATTTGTCTCTAAAAATCGTTAGTGTCTGGAGTTTAGAATTTAAATAATAAAATGACCTGTAAAAGTATCCTATTATGTGGGATCAAAACACTGGCGAAAAGTGGGCGTTTAATATGCCTCTGCCTACCCCTTCGGGGAAAGAGGCGTGAGTCTATGTATGTATGTATGTATGCAAAAGTATCCCTATAACACCTTAATCTAGGGTTAAGTCTGGTATTATATCTAGGCCTTGTTTTGTAATTAGGCCTTACGCGACTTTTCTTAATTTAGGTCGTGAATAAATTTTAAATTTTGCTACATAATAATTAAGAACCTTGTGTGTTTACTGTATAAACTAAGATGAATCGTTTTTGAGTACAATATTTCGTAAATAACTTACTTTTTAAATTGAATAGTAAGAAAAACAAAGAAAATAATTTTGGTTACGCGTATGGTGCAGCGTGGTACTTAGTCATCTTGCCACTGCCAAAACGATGCGTGTCGTGGCTTCGATTCCACACGAGTCAGGATTTTTTACGCTTGACGATGTAAGTAGCGGCACTTTACTAACATGCAAATTGCACTTTTCAGAAACATAGTTACTGAGTCTTACTAATTTGGTGCGCGCCTGTGTGGCAATTGAACTCACTACAAGATAATGATGACGCAACTGGGACGTGAATCTTGTTAAGTTTTTTTTAATGTGAGCCTATTCCCCTTACCGGGCACATGGCCACAGATTACTAAATAGTCATGGCGTACCTACACCGTTTAGTTTAGTTTAGTTGGTCGTGGGTTTTCCGCACTTAGCCACTTATCTGGGCGATTATGCGTAAGTGGCGCCTTGATAGACGCCCACTACTCATACCACCTTAGCTCCTTCCAGTAAGCCATTAGTTGGCTGGTGTCGTTCAAAGCCTCACACATGGTTCTGGGGTTGTTCAGTAGCTTTGCCCGTTGATCGCTCACACTTGTGCAGTGCAGAATGACGTGAGCGGGTCTTTCTTCAGTTTCCATGCAGCCCGTGCACAGTGAGCTGTCCGTAATGCCTATGTTGAATAGGTGCTTTTTGAGTGGACAGTGGCCGATTATTATGCCTGTCAGATGCTTAAGTGTTTTTCTATTTGAATGCAGCAGCTTGTGCGAGAGTCGCTTGTTCAAGCAGGGGATAGCATCTATTGTTTATCTGCATTTTTTTAATGTCTGCCCACTGCTTTTCGTGTCCTTGTGCAGTTCTTTCTCGTAGCCACGTTTTGAGTTGGCTTGCTGGTATCGGTACAATCGGCTCGGGTCTCATTATGATTGTGTCCGATCCTTGCCGTGCCAGTTGGTCTGCAGCGTCATTGCCTGAGGAGTTGCTGTGGCCTTTAATCCATTGCAGCGTAACCTGATTCTTCTCTGCAATCTTTTGCAGCTCTAGGTGGCATTCCATGATGAGGCCGCTGTTAAAGCAGTTGCTGCCGAGAGCTACCTACACCGTGCTGCTACTGACAATTCGGAAACTCAGTAACACTTTTGGTCGATAATGACTGCACGGTTGGCGTAGTGGTTTAAGCGGCCGCCTCGCCGCTTGACACTGCGCCGAGTGTTGTGGGTTAGATTCCCACACGAGGCAACACTTTGTGCACCTAATTCACAAATTATTGTTTCGAGTCTGGGTGTTCATTGTGTCCGTTAGTTGTATGTTTGTAAAGTCCCTCGCGACACAGGGAGGTGGTAATGTGGGGGTTTTCTTATAATAATATATAGAAAAGTAATGTTTATGTAACGGGTCTAAATTGCCTAATTATTTGTAAATATAGGTAACATACCTTATATGACCCGACATCTTGTCACCACAGCTGGTGTAAACCATGCCGGAACGTTGAGTGAAATATTAGGTTTACGCGATATAGGCCCATACATAAACATTACTAGGTGTACATTTCGTGAAAGCTTAAAAAAACTTTTTGCCGACCTGGGAATGAAACCCAGGACCTTAATCAGCCAAGCATAGGAAGCATAAGCTATCCCCTGTAATTAGAAATCTTTTTTACAAATTAATTACAAACCAAATATCTTTTCCCTCTTTCTAGTGGAAGCAATTGTTAAGAAATGGAAGACCCTAAGAGCATTTTTTACTAGAGAGCTCAACAACGAAGCCAAAAACAAATTAATTTACAAGACCTATACAACGTGGTTTCGCTATTTTGAGGAACTAATGTTTCTTAAACCACACATCGAACTAAAATATTATAGCGGATGTTCACCAAGATACTTAGAGAAAATTAAAAAAGTTGCTACAGCAGAGATTTTAGATTTAGACGCTGAAGAAAACATTACTCTCCCTGATACGGCCACAAATCACGCTCAAGAAAAAAATCTCACCGTCGTGATAAATACTCTTCAAGCAAAAGTCAAAATCGAAAGAACTAGTCCAGACAGAGAAAATCTTTCGGAACCTATAGTGAACGACGAAATCCTTCAAATCAGACCAGATGCCCTTCAAAATACACAAACAGAAGAAATTATAGAAAAGCCTATTGGTGCCCCAAATCAGGTTAATGAATTAGGTCCAATCTGTGAAAAAGTTGCTGGAAGTGCAGAAGCAAATACGTCTCCAAGTCTGAATGACGAAAATCTCGGGCCAATCAAAAACATCGAAACATGTGGTCCAGTAAAAGATAATTCAGTTCAACTCAAGAACAATGAAGAAAGGAACGATCCAGAGAAAGAAAACACACTAAGCACTGTTAATGACATAGATTGGTCCCATTTTGCTTCGTCTCTTGTACCATTGTTTTGTATGGTACCAGAAGATAAAATTGAGCAAGTTAAAATTGAAATTCTGTCAACTATAAAATATAACCTGTATCTTAGTGGTGACGGTAACGACGGCTGGCGTAAAATGGCTACCTATATGGGACACTAGTAATAATAAAGTTATAAATGGAGCAAATTCTAGTGATGAAGAAGACATTATTTTATTCAATTAATTGTGTTTGGCTGAATATTGCAATGATTGATTATTTATTCATGATATACATACATAGACTACATACATACATAGACTCACGCCTATTTCCCGAAGGAGTAGGCAGAGACTACGGAATGTCATTTGTAAGGATCCTGATATATCTCTCTTGCTTCATGATATAGGAGATTATATTATTTTATCTTATTTATGTTATGACTAGACAGAATAATCATATTAAATAATTGTTCCAATTGATAATGTTTGATTTGTATTAAAGATTGTATTTAGCTTTTAGTTCCTGTACTCTTAAGTTAAACAAAAGGGCAGGCGTAGGCCACTCATGCCAGCGCTTTATCCACTCCTAGTTGATGCTTACCCGTCTTATTTTCGGTATCGCCACAAGAGCGCCACCTAACAAGTCAAATTAGTTATATTTAGTATATACACAACAAGTATCGAATATACAAGTATCGGATATATTTCCCCGAAACAGAGGAGATGAAAGTAGACTCTGCTTACGTGACTCAAAGACTACACTAATGTGACAAAATGTGTTCTGTATGGCCCCTGTTATTTATAATAAATTACCTGAGTCATGGAACGATTTAAAACAAAAAAACACAACACAATTTAAAACAAAACTCAGAAATTATTGATTATTGAAAGCCTATTACAATATACCAGACTTTCTTGAAGCAAAAGTAGTAGTATGATTAATTAATAAGTTTACGTTCTCTTCTTGTGTGGGTATTTTGTATGTTTTAAGCATGATCTCATTTGAATTTATTGTTGTGAGTTTTGTGTTACTAGTATTACTTAGAGCTAAAATTTAATGAATAAGAATATTATAGAAATGATTAAAATGTACCTATTCTTATATTCTTCTAAAATTTGTACGCCAATAACTGGCTGAACATATGACACTAAGTACCTATTATATTATAACATCTTGCATGTCATGTACCACTATGTTCAAAGAAACAAATGTTTTTCTTATCTTATTTAATTTTATCTTACCTTATCTGTATATAGCTCTACAAAGTCCTCTATACTTAATACGTAACTATTATAGGTACCAACTAGGCACAACGATGTCTTTTAAGCTAAGATTACAGAGCCCTGCTTAGCAGGGCTCCTATTTTTGGGTATAGGGTCACAAGAAAACCTAACATAACATATAGGTACAATTTTCTGAGTGGAGAAGATGCCCGAGTGTACGAGACTTTTCACATTAAATGATAATTTGTCGTCATCATCATCATATCAGCCTAGAGACGTCTACTGCTGGACATAGGCCTCACCCAAGGATATCCACACAGACTGATCTTGAGTCGCCCGCATCCAACCGCTTCCCGCGATCTTAACCAGATCGTGAGTCCACCTTGCGGGAAGCCTACCCCTGCTACGTCGTCCGAGAACCCGCCTGCCCCAACGGCCATCGGTTCTTCGAGCTATTTGCCCTGCCCATTGCCACTTCAGCCGAAAACGATCGGCATATTTGATGTAAAATTAGTAATTCCATGGCCGCCCTTAGTAATTCCATGGACACAAGCAACACCAGAGGAGTCACAAGTGCGTTGCCACCTTTTGGGTTGGGAAAAGGGCTACGAGGAGGAGTGGAATAAGGAAGAAGAAAAAGGGATTGGGCCTCCAGCACTCTCACTCACCAAACGAAACGGAACAGTATACGTACCGAATATTACGTCGGTTTTCTTCGAGAGGATAGTTCCTACTTCCGCGGTCGAGCCGGCCCATTCATGCTGAATTCAACAAGGCTCTACTACCCATTATGCAGTTTACCTTTCATAGTTTTGCGGGCCCGATATTTCGGCATTGTTTCAAGTGAATTGGTCATGAATATACTGCTTTAACAGCCAGTACCTATATATGAAAATATATGTGTACTTCTCATTTCCTACGAAAACAGACCACCCGGAATAAAATTAACAAATAATTCACTTCTAAACAAATCAATTTCCACGGCAAATTTCAAAGCATTAACGCCTTATATCCCCAATTAGGGCGCCCCTTGTCGATTTCCTTTGGAAACAGGAAGCTTACATCCACCGGATATGACACGGGAAGACTTCGCATACAGACTGATTAAAACACATTTCGATTTCACAAATGCTGAAGTTATTTTCTTAGCGTGTCTTTAATTTCCGAAGATGTGTAATGTCGTTGATTCTGAAAAGATCATATCAAAAATACTTATGAGTAAGTACTTAAACAATTCTATTTTTCGCATACTTAGGGGTGCATGTTATTTTACACTAATTTTGTTCTAGGACTTTGGCGTAAACGTGCAAAAATCATTTTGTGAGTTGAAAAAGTTTAATGTTGAATGAATTATATATTCATCATATATCATATTCATATACCGTCACTTTCTGTAACATACTTTTCCACCATAGTTCTGAACATGATCGCGAGTTGACTACATTATAAGGCGTAAGTGGATGCTCCTGTTACACAAGATTCACATTGGAAGACTACTACAGCACTTAATTTAGTAACTGCATATTTGTTTAAGTATTATGTATGTTCTTATTTACTATTTACAAGTTAATAATTACAATGTGGAACAGTTGCAGCTCCTTACAAAAACAAAATATGTACCATAACACTGGCGATTAAAAAGAGTGGCCACGAGTTTTATAGCCCGTTCTTTCTCGTGGTTCTACCTATTGCTTTGCGAACGAGGCAGTAAATGTAAATGTAGAAGCATTAGTAATTTACTTTAAAAATTTAACGTTCATAAGCGTCACCTTGTGACCTAGATGAATAAATGATTTTTGACTTTGAATTAAATATTGATAATAAATTAATTAACAATACAATAGACATATGCGAACATTTTAATAATTATTATATTGAATTAACAAAATAATCAACTATTAGAAGTGGTAATGCATTGAAAAATATAAATATTAATAATGAAGGTAAAAGCATGTTCATAGCTCCAGTTTATGATGAGAATGTGATAAAGACAATTCGCTCATTAAATGACACAAATGCAACAGGATATGACGAAATTTGTACAAAAATAATAAAATGAAGTGCGAAATATATAGCTGCCTCCCTGAGCTACTTGATTAACAAGTCTTTTGAAGACAGAGTTTTCCCAAAGAAATTGAAAATATCTGTGGTTAAACCCTTATTTAAGAAAGGTGACTCTGCTAATATGAGCAATTACAGACCGGTTACTCTGATACCCATTATTGCTAAAAAAATTGAAAAGATAATGTTCAGTAAACTAACTAGCTTTTTAAATCAAAATAAACTATTAGCGGACAACCAATTTGGTTTTAGGAAGAATAAATGTACTACTAGTTTAGCAAGTTTCTCGCTCATAAAACAAATTTCTGAAGCTCTGGATCAAAAAATGGCAGTAATAGCGGTCTTTCTATATTTGAGTAAGGCGTTCGATTTCGTACCACAAGAACGACTACTTCATAAATTTGAAATGTATGGCATAAGAGGTAATGCTTTTACTTGGCTAAAAATTTATCTTGCGGATCGTCAAAAATGTACATTTATTACCAAAATAGTTAAGAACTCAGAAATTACTTATACATCAAAGTTAAAAATAAATAGCTATGCCGTGCCACAAGGCAGTATTTTAGGACCGTTTCTCTTCTTGATCTTTATTAATGACAATAATAACATTCTCAAACACAAATGTATACTATTTGCTGACGATACTACATTAATAATTAAATGCAAAAATAAATTTGACATACAAAATGAAACCAATAATGAATTGAATCGAGTGATAAATTGACTTGAAAGTAATTATTTGCGAATAAATGCTGGCAAAACGAAAATTGTTAAATTTCAGACATATAAGGAAACAAATACCCAATATACAGATAAATAATTTATTAATAAAACCAGTCAATTCAGCTTCATTTCTTGGTATAATTATAGATAAAAACCTAAATTGGAAAGATCACACTGAGAAAATATGTACAAAGCTGGATAAATTTGTGTTTGCTTTAAGAAAACTTAGACTATTAGTATCGAAAAGTACTGCTCTCGCCGCATATCATGGGTATGTTTCATCAGTGTTGCAATATGGAATTGTGGTATGGGGCAACTCACTAGAAATGGATAAAGTATTCAAAGCCCAGAAAAAACGTGTTCGTGCATTGCAGGGAGCCGAGTATCTAGTAATCTAGATGGGTGTACAGTGATCTGTACACCCATTTTTAAAGAGCTGAAAATTTTACCACTTCCTTGTCTGTACATATTTGAAATGTGTCTTTTTGTTAAAAAGTATCCACAAATGTTTACACTACATGACCATGCGTTAAATAAAGCCAACAGCAGAGATCCTTATAAACTTCTAGTACCACGACAAAGATTGCAATTATATTCTAGAAATACATACTGTATGGCAATTAAAATATACAAGAAATTGCTAATTAAAATAAGAACACTGCCATTTCATAAATTTCAAAATAATTTATTCAATATGCTAATCGACTAAAGTTTCTACACAGTCAATCATTTTATTAATTATAAATTTATTAACATTAATTATTTCAACCTACTCCATTAATTATTACTGAAACGAATAATACGACATTTTATGACATTTATATGTAAAATTATTTAATTTTATTTTTTATAAAATATGCTTAATTTGTTATTTGGTCAGATTAATATTCACGAATAGGTAATTGTAATAAAATTATATTAATTGTTTTTATATGTAATACTGCATGACATTTATGTTATAATATTTCTACACCGAATCACGGTAGAATATGTGTGAAAATTTATGTACTAAAGATCTCGATGTACCTTATTCACAGAAATAAATAATTCATTCAATGTTTTACTGGACTCAGGATCTTTGGATATTTGGTACAACGAATTTTAGGGTATACTTAGATACTCAAATTAACCCAAAAATATTGTGTTAATCACAACAAAATCCAGACAAGTATTAATAAATAAAAGTGTGTTTGTCCTTCTATAACTTATAACTTCACAACAAATTATTATGAAAGTTTGCTGTAATTTAGTTTATTAATCAAAATAAACCTTTGCCACGATAACTTAGACGGACATGGGTGAAGTAACGGGTGTAATCTGATTACAAATAAGTCAAACCAGAATAACATTTGAGCCATAATAAATGCTCGGTTAATAATTATGGGGCGAAAATAAATATGTTGTCTAAGCGGCGCCTGGTGGTGTACCGAAATTAATTACTCTATGAATATAAATAGCAAATCGTTTGCCACATATGATGGGTGAAAGCGGATGTAGGTTGAAAGGTTTTCCGAGGATATAAGAATCGAAGGCGGTGGCATTTTAAGCTTGGCAACTCTCCAGAACTCATCCCATTCCATGTCCGTGTGGTGACGGATTAAGAATACGGAATGTCACCACCCCATATCATCACATGGGTGTCGTAAGAGCCGACAGAGGGAGCATAATATGCAGAGAACAGCACTGTAAGAGAATGAAAACTTGATACAAACCCTATACCAACCCGTTTGGCCAATTCCTTATTTCAAAGGAGAGGCCTAGTCCAGCAGTGAACTGTTAAAGGCTGATTATGAACTCTCCAGAACTCAGTGAGCTTGCGAATTAAGAATATGTCCTGCCACTAAGTATGCCATTTCATATCATGAGTTTCGTAACATTTATATAATTAGTCACTAAGTTAAAGTTAAAAAATACTTGGCAAGTAGTAGGTATCTTTACGAAGAGACGAAAAAGTCGACCACCACAACCTTTGCCAAGCTGTATGGCCAGCGTGGTAATAGAGGGCCAATCCTCCTCTTGACTCACAATGCTCTTGTGACCCAAATAAGGAGATGTCTATACACAGCCGTGGACTTCAGGAACTAAGTAGTACGATTAATACAGAAAAAGTCTTCAACTGCTCGGCTTTCGCATTTGCATGGTAAACTCTATAGGTACATCAGCAATCAATTATAAGAATATTAAGATAAATGATGTAATTTCTCGATCGAATTAGTATTAGTTACTGTTATGATGGATGTAAGTGTATGGTCTAAATAAATAAATAATACTAAGTATGTATTTATATTTACTGATGTAACGGGTTTCAAAATTATTGACAAGAACTCACTTGCTCATATCTGATCACGATAGGCGGAAATTGGAAGTGGAGGTTTTATAGTCTCAGTACTTTAAGACTAAATTAGTTTTTAAATCAATCCCATTTACTTCAAATTATTCCAGTGATACATACCTTAGCCCTTAGAGCAACTGAGTGGGTTCACATTTCAAATCCATGCAATCCATTTGGTAACCGCCACAGCTTATAACCTAATCCGGTTTCAGAAACAAAAAGAACAAATTGACAGAAACAAAGAAGAATATTGACTAACCTAATAAGTATAGAGGGATAGTGTGGCGTCAAACCACGTGCTCCGGGGCTTCACACCTGCTTAAACAAGGAGATTATTGTAACAGATTATTGCATATTTTGTTGGTCAGTGGTAGGTACATAGTTACTGAACTTATTTCGTCTTTAAGTTATTTAATCTTCTAGAGAATTAATCGCTTTTCCTCAATTTAAGAGCCAAGCTCTTGTCGGTGGAGTTCGCCATTCCTATTCTTACCACTACATCTGGAGTGCATCTGGAGTTACTGGTTATTAAAGGACCTAGGTATTTGAACTTATTTACATTTTCTATTAATCGCTTATAGAGGACAAAATATGGTAACCAAAGCTTATCATAATGTTATTACTATTATGAATGTACCTATATAAAATGTTCCACTGCTGAGCACGGGATCCTTATCACCATGAGAAGGGTAAGACCATAATTCACCATGTTGGCTAAGTTAGGGTTAAACATCATGGAGAACTCTCAGATCCGAACACGAATGTTAATACATATTAACAATTACTTGGATTCAAACCCGAGACCCTCTACAAGCAGTCTGTCGGTATCTCCACTAGGCTATCGCTGCCAGTTGGTGTGTTATTCTTCCAAGCAAAATCAACGAAATTAATTTGATGAAACTTTGCAGTAATATAGTTTGCATTAGCACATGGACCAATTTTTCTTCCGATTACCAACCCCACGTGGACCAATCCGCGAACAGAAGTTAAAAAGAGTTACAAACATCCATCCGACCTCACAAACTTAGTATAGTAGAAATAATTTATACAACATTTAAATACACCAGTATCACAATTCTCGAACGTAGTTACCTAAAACCAACACCCCGTGAAATTACTACTGATTAATGTTAAACCGAGCACTAACGAATACTAATTAAGAGATAAAATCATGTCCTCTGACCCGAGCCTTTTTAGTAAACACGATATTAGGTAATAAATGTTAAAAGCCTTACAGGTAAAAAGATAACTGGCTAAGGTGTCGCATAAAAAAATATTTTAATGTGCTTTTAAATATATTGCCATCTTTTAGTAAGAAGTAATTAATGAAAACCTTTGCACTTGATTTTGACGTAAATGAAATGAAATGAAATATATTTATTTGCTGAAACATGGTATACAGGTTCTTATAGTAGATCTTATCAAGAGCTTCACATGTTTCGTCGGCAAATAATCCGACATGCAAATTATTGTCTAAATAATATGTAACATTTTAACATTAATAATTTTATAACCATGTCAATTATTTAATTATATATCAATTATTAATTACTCAATTGTTTTTAAAGTAACACTCAATTTTATGTCTACACTTTACATAAGTTTTACTACTATATCTATGAGGTATTACAACCAAATTAAAATCAAGATCGACAATTTTATTTTCATATAACATACATAATAAAATAAATTTGTAAGTACGGCACTTTATTAATTTATATGAATTATTTAAACAATTGCAGTCATATACCAAATGTCAACCTTAAAAATAAAACATTAAACAATTTACAATGTCAATGTGTTTTAAATAGGTCACTAGTACTATAAAAACATTTATCTACGAGCCACCTGTGAAGTTTAGTCTTAAATTGTTTAGTTGGTAATTCCCTTATTGATTTTGGTAATGCGTTAAAGACTTTAATAGCCATTCTATGACAGTTTTTCTTACATAATGATGTCCTACAATGTAGTACCTCTAATCTTGTTGGATCTCTAAATCTCACTTTTGAAGAACTATTATCTTGCAGAATACGAAAGAGTGAATCATGTTCTCTGACAAAGCAAGCAATTTGAAAAATGTATAAACCTGCCAATGTCAACAATTTAAGATTCTTGAAGAGTGGTCTACAAGAAGTCAACGGGCCAACTCCACAAACAGCCCTTAAACATTTTTTCTGCACTATAAATGCTTTACTAAAATAACTGGAGTTACCCCAGATAATAAGACCATATCTTAGCACTGAAATTACGTAACCAAAATACGCAGTAAGGGCTATTTTTTGACCGGATGTTCGTCGTAATCTTTTTAGAGCAAACACAAACCGATTAAGTTTTCTACAAAGTAAATCTATATGGGCTTTCCAGTTCAAATTCTTGTCCAAAGTTATGCCAAGAAATTTTATTTGCTCAACTTTCTCAATTAATTCATTACGATATGTCAAGCCTTCGTTAAAATAATTGTCAATATTATTATAATTTTGAAAATAAATGAATTTTGTTTTCGACATGTTAGCTTTTAAGTTGTTGCATTCCAACCAATTAAGTATTGAGTCAATTTGAAATTGTAGGAGCCGTTCAAAATCTTTGTCTTTATCTTTATTGTCTATCACAAGCGAGACATCATCCGCAAACAAAACACATTGATATTTAGTTGCAGCTGGTAAATCGTTGATGTACAACAAAAACAGTAAAGGCCCCAGTACGCTGCCCTGAGGTACACCAACGTTATTATATTGCTCTCGAGATTTATATGTAGTAGAATACAAAGTGTCATCAATTCTTTGAATCTCCACATATTTCTTGCGTCCCGTTAGATAGCTACTAATCCAATCCAAAGCTAGGCCCCTAATGCCATATGTTTCACACTTACTGATCAGAGTTTCGTGATCAACGAAATCGAAGGCCTTGCTCATGTCAAAAAATATGACAGACACAGGTATGCGTTTATCAATAAATTCGGCCACATTAGATACAAGCATATAAGCAGCTAAAGTCGTTGACTTACTTTACGTACTATTTATTCCAGTATATAGGTATAGGTGTTTAGGAGTTTTTGAAGCCCGAGACTTAGAGAGAGAGAGAGAGAGAGCTTAGTAGACTAGAAAGATATGACAGGATATCAGTTTTTCTATAGAGCGACTGCCGCCTGACCTCGGCAACCCAAAGAGATAGCGACATTCCATGGTTCAGGCCAGTAGTTGGTTGTAGAGGTCAGAGAAGTAGTCGCTCTGTGTAAAAGCTAATATTCATCCAAATCCTATGGTTACACTAGTAAGCGGACTACCGGGGGGTTGCAAATGCTATTAGCGCTCTGATGTAAAGGCCGTAAATGGCGGTCACCCATCCTCATGACGACCTTTACCAACGTTGCTTTACTTCGTTGATCAAGACACACTATAAGCGCTACAAAACAGACGATCTAATGTAAAAATTTGTTAAAAGGAACATTCTACTTGCAAACAGAATGAACAGTTATAGAGCTGTAAAAGAATGTAATAAGAAATGCAAACAGTTATCATACGAATTAATTCCAAGTGTGAATGAAAAATTGAATTACAGTGTCTGCTCCAATTAAAATAGTCCACTCCAGAGAATAAAGAACAAAAATGACATTTTATTTAATTTACAGTTCAAGAGACGGAATTAAAAAGAGGCAGTGATCTTGCAATGGTGAAATTGAACCTTTTGAATTCATTTTTATGCTGATAAAATTTCACGATTAGCGCATAATCTATATTTATTTAATTAACATAACGTGTAATTATACTTATCTATAGTTTTATATCAATATAGATTTCAAGTGACGCAAAGGGCTATTACAAGGAAGTACGATGAGGGACGACAAAACCAACATTGGCTCTACAACATAAGCAAAGTTTTAGACGTCGAAAATTTTGTAGCAGTGGCAGGAAGACAAAATTGTGGCAAGCCACTTCCAGAATAAAAGCCCTGGGCCAGAAAAGAGGATGTTCTTAAATCTCTTCCTTCCACACATGCAGGTTTCGTCTTGCCTTTACCACAGGTAAAGGCAAGACGAAGCCTAGGAAGCGAGAGTTAGCAAGTTAATACGCACCTTCTAAAAGTATGTGGTACGCGTCGTGTATTTGAACCCAAGACACTCTGCGTAGTAGTCTGACAGTCTCCACAAGGCTATCGCTCTCATTCATTATATAAAATTAATAGTACAACATTTCCTTTGAGTGCTTGCAAAAACCACAAACAAATGGTTCAACTTTTTCATTTCGTCATTTAAAAAATCTATTTTACCCTTTACGCTCGCGCTGCCATTTTGATTTGCAGATGTGACGTAGATGTATAGAACATGGAAGTACAGCGTGGAATTTAATTTATTAATTTACTTTTTAGTCAATAACGGGACTGAAATTTAAAAGTGTGGATGGATGGATGCATAAATATTCAACGGATTTTGATGAAACTTTGTAATTAGTACTTATAGCATCATTATAAGTACATCAGAAAAACACATATATCTTTTAGGGTGTTAAGCGTCACACACGTGGGTGAAGTCTAGGTTGGTAACTGTTTGGTTAAACACTAAAAGGCAGGAAGTGCGTTGCCAACCTTGATTGCAAAAGGAATAGAAAGGGAAGCGGAATTTGGTAGAAGGACACAGGAATGGGACCTCTGGCACTGTCACTCACCGAGCGAAACGCTACAGTATAGATCATATAAGGCAAAAGACGTCCTTTGCTGGACGCAGGCCTTCCCCAAAACTCTCAACATGGACCGATATTTAGGCACCTAACGGAAGGACTACCTCTGCTACGACGTGTGCCTGACAGTATAGATTCTGTCACTTTACTTCGGTATTCTGTAAGTGGATAGAAGTTCCACGCTCGAGCCAGCTAAGATTCTACTAGTTAGAAACATATATTTTGTGACTGTAAAAAGAAACTCATTTTATCGCAATCTCTTCCAGCATTCAAAATCTATGTCTCGGCCCGCTCGACGCAGCGCATCTCTGCACAAAACATTACAAAGCCAGTTAAATTCGGATACAACTGGCGCTCTGTAGTTACAATCGTTTGGAGACTGTTTTATTTGTTGTCATGGAAGTAATTAAACAGTTTGATCCCTGTTTCAGGTCCTCAGTCTTTATTAACTCGATATGCAGGCTGGTGATTGGTACACTGTTTTTTTTCTCTTGTCGGTAAGACGGCACGATTATTACATAGAAATTATTTCACTTTTATCCTCTCTCGCACCTCGTCTTTTTGATGCTATGTTTATTTCATGTGATGACACAGGGCACATTACTTTTGAAATTGTTAAGTTCAAATATAAATTAAAAAATTGTGCGTTAAGTGTAACTGGTGATAATAGTCAGCAGTCCCTATTCGTAGCGGACAAACAAACGGATTGTTTCGGGTTCAAACCCGCAACGGGAAATAACCGGATTACCAAAAAATCTACTTATTCTAAGTGTGAATTTTCACATTGTATCGCAAAATGTCGCTTTTAATTTTTGGTAGCGCCATCTACCTTCCTATCTACAACTAATCGCATCAACATGAATCGTTCCACGCTTGTCTAGTGCGAGCGATATCATATTTCCGTCCCTCTCTTTCCCTCTCCCTGGAAGAGGCACTGCCTTGCGCCTGATTTCGTCGCCGCGATCGTGAACGCGACGGACAGTCTCGAACATTCCGCTCGCTAAGAACGCCGTCTCGATACCGCTCCGCGCCGCGCCGCTGTAGGTGATTTACCGCTTCCACCAAGGAAAACCCGCTCGTGAGTGCTAGTGAAAACAAGCAGCTGCATCGCGAAACCACCAGGAGGACAAGAAACGAAGAAGGCTGAATAAGGTAGGTGCTTTCCATCCTTGAAGTATCCTATGCCCACTCAATCACCTCCTTCCGCAACCATCTCCTCTCCCCTTATTCCTTTCTAGGCGGCGAAGAACCGCTATCCTCTGAATACAGTCCATTTCCTTCTCCAAGTCGCCTAGAACCCTACCCTAATCGGTTTCGGCACCACGCCATACCATTTTTTTTTTATCCATACGAGTCGGATTCATTTACGTTTTATACGTTATACCGCTATACCTAGGCAGTTATAGCACCTAGCTATACTCCTAATAGATTAACATAACCGTCACATGGTTATTTCCGCCCGCATTAGTAGGTAAACTTTTATGTAGCTACCTACTTATTAAATTATTATTTCTGCAACTATCATAGTTGTCTTATAAATCTCATATTTCAATCAACTTTTATTTCCTCAGCTCTAAAGTGTTGCCTACTTAGGTAAAATAATAGATACATTAGATATTCTTATTTTGTTTCGTTCTCATTAGCTTATACTTACGTAAGCATGTCACAACAAAAGAAGTCACGCGTGTCGGAAGACAAAGAGATGACAATCTTAGAAGCAAAACGCAATATTTTATTTGAGCGCATTCAAAATATCTATGAAAGATCAAAAACCGCATCGATGTCTGACAGTAATAGCGAAGCATTTCTCAGTTATTGTACAACAGTAGATAGTATTCGAACGGATTTTCATAAGTTGTTAGACGATTATAACGCAAGATTACTTTCTATCAATCCTGATGAAAAACCGAACTATCAGGCGTATACCGCATTCGAAGATCTCTATTGTATTATTAAGCGTATACAATCGCAATTGGAGGGTAAATGTTCGGCAGAGCCCGTTGCCCGCAAACCGAGATTACCGCCAATCGAGATTATGTCGTTTGACGGAGATATACGAAATTGGCCGTTATTCTATGCGAGTTTTAAATCTACGGTGCACGATAATGGTTCTCTGACAGATGCTGACAGGTTGTACTATTTAATAGGTAAACTGTCACCGAAGGCCCAGTCCGTATTTGCAGGTGTCACACCCAGTGCTGAGAATTATCAGGTCATATTTCAGTCACTGCTTGACAGATATCAAGACACGCGCGTTCTAGCGTCTACGTACTTTGACCAAGCTTTAAATCTCAAACTGTCCAGCAACGCGTCTGTCTCGAATTTCCAGCTGTTTATTGATAACTTCGTAACCGCGGTTAATTCTCTTAGGAATTTAAAATTAGAAGATCTTTCCGACTTTATGTTGCTTCAACTCGCTTTAAAAAAGTTTGACACTGATACAATTCGCGCATTCGAGATGACGGAACGCAATAATAAAATACCTACACTAGATAGTTTTATTTCGTTCATCAAAGATAAGTGTCGAATATTTCATAATACGCAGTCTGGTTCACCTGGCCCGTCTAACACTAACAACAACAAACAAAGGTTGAATAAATCGCGAAATAGTAATGATAACTCAGTCCCTAATCCACAATCTTACGTAACATGTTCGGAATCTAATAGTAATAATTCACAGAAGTGTCTGTGCAGTAATATAGTGCACGACCATTACTATAAGTGTCCCACCTTTAATGATTTAAATCCAATTGCTCGTTTTAAAAGCGTAAAAGATAACAAAGCTTGCATTAATTGCTTAAGCATAAAACAAAAAAGGAGTAATTGTTCCAGTAGAACGAAATGTCGCACATGTAAACAAAAACATCACACACTGTTACATTATGATAAAAATAACCGGTTGTCAAGTCAAGCCGCTAACCTTGACACACTTACGAGTACGTCGCAAGTGCAGAACACGGTAGCTGCGCCTTCCGCGTCTGAGGGCGAAGAAGTATCGTTGTGTATGACATCCATTGCGCAGGCGACGCGCACGCGAGGACGGCACTCGCGCATCTATAATGATCCGCGCAGGGCCAAAACGCAGAGTACGGCGTCTAAGACGGTACTGTTAGCGACAGCGCAAGTTATCGTATACGATGTTAATGGGTCGCCGCACATGGTACGTTGTCTGCTAGATAGCGCATCTCAGACCAATCTAATAACATCGGAATGCTTCAAACGCCTCGGATTGTGGAATAACTTTAAAAATACCAACTCAACCGTCAAAGGGATAGGCGGATCAGAAAGGCATTGCAGGGGTTCCGTAGATGTTAAAATACATTCGCGTTTTGATAGGAATATTAATTTTAACATTTCTTCGCTTATCGTGGAGCGTATCACGGACGCATTGCCGAACGCTAATGTAGACGTAGCATCACTCACTCACCTCGAATCATTGCCGCTAGCCGACGCGGAGTTTGCGAATCCGGCAGGCATTGATCTTTTGATCGGAGCTTCAATATTTCCGCACTTGCTACTAACTAGAATAGTACGTAGTGAGCGATATGATTTACCGCCCGCTATTGAGACGGTACTTGGGTATGTGATTATGGGTACCGTACCTACGTTACATACTTCTCATTGTATTACGTCTTGTTGTTGTTCTGCTCTTCAAGAGATCAAGGTGGGTGCTAAAACTGTGTGTAAGATGAAGCACTAATTAGCTATGCTATGCTATGCTGCGCTATGCTGCGCCATGCTGCGCTATGCTGCGCCATGCTGCGCTTTGCTGCGCCATGCTGCGCTATGCTGCGCTATGCTGCGCCATGCTGCGCTATGCTGCGCTATGCTGCGCCATGCTGCGCCATGCTGCGCCATGCTTCGCCATGCTGCGCTTTGCTGCGCCATGCTGCGCTATGCTGCGCCATGCTGCGCTATGCTGCGCCAAGCTGCGCCATGCTGCGCTATGCTGTGCCATGCTGCGCTATGCTGCGCCATGCTGCGCTATGCTGCGCCATGCTGCGCCATGCTGCGCTATGCTGCGCCATGCTGCGCTATGCTGCGCCATGCTGCGCTTTGCTGCGCCATGCTGCGCTATGCTGCGCTATGCTGCGCCATGCTGCGCTATGCTGCGCCATGCTGCGCCATGCTTCGCCATGCTGCGCTTTGCTGCGCCATGCTGCGCTATGCTGCGCCATGCTGCGCTATGCTGCGCCAAGCTGCGCCATGCTGCGCTATGCTGTGCCATGCTGCGCTATGCTGCGCCATGCTGCGCTATGCTGCGCTATGCTGCGCTATGCTGCGCTATGCTGCGCTATGCTACGCTATGCTAAGCTACGCTACGCTACACTATACTATACTACACTTCCGCTTTGTACATGGATGACATTGCCTGTAGTGTCATATCCGCTCCGCTAGCAATTTCGCTTTGTGAAGAGCTTATTCAGCTTTTCAAGCGAGGCCAGTTTGATCTTGTCAAATGGACAAGCAACTCTAAGGAGGTTCTCGCACGCATACCAGATTCTCATAAGGCTTCTCCAGACATTGAGTTTGAGAAATCTGTACCGCATAAGGTTCTCGGTTTACGCTGGGACAAATCCTGCGATAGTTTTCGGTTTGACGTCTCACCACCAGATGATAAGTGCACCAAACGCACTATGCTGTCCACAGTGGCTCGACTATGGGACATAATGGGTTTGTGGCTCCCACAATTTTGTACGCCAAGCTCTTGATCAAGGAGCTTTGGCTATCAAAGTGTGAGTGGGATGAAACACCCCCTGAACATATTGTCGCCGCTTGGGGCCAGTTTTGTATTGAGCTTACCGCGCTCAATCATATTACTATTCCGCGTCATCTTGGGTTGGTAGATGGATGTACCATCAACTTAATAGGTTTCGCTGACGCCAGCGAGCGTGCTTACGGCGGAGTCGTATATCTGCAAGTCCGCATTGGTTCTAACTACTCGGTGCAGTTAGTTTGTGCCAAGTCTAAGGTCTCGCCTGTTAAACCATTTCAGTTGCGAGACTGGAGTTGTGCGCGGCCCTTCTGCTGTCTCAGTTGCTCCGCAAGGTTCAAGACACAGTTTTGCCCCACTACTCTATTAATAAATATACGCATTTTCCGACTCCAAAGTAGTGCTCGCTTGGATTTATTCTTCTCCTCACCGCTGGCAGACTTTGTCGCCAACCGCGTTCGTAAATTGATTGAACTTGTTCCCGCTACTTGTTTCAATCACGTCGCGGGTTATCGTACTCGTCTTCAGGAAGAACTTTCCATAGATCATATTGACTGGAAGTTTATTCCACCAGCATCCCCACATTTCGGTGGATGTTGGGCAAGCATGGTCAAAGTAATTAAACGCATCTCTTCAAAGTTATAGGTCAACAGATCCTCTCTTACGAAGAGCCTTTAACTGTCCTTGCACAAGTCGAGGCACTGATCAACTCGCGTCCGCTTCCAACTCAGTGAGATCTAGCCTGAAGTTGGACCTACCTCTTAGTTTAAGTATTTAGTTAGTACTTTTCGCTATTATTGCGTTTGTAGCTTTCGCTAAAGTTAATTTAGATTAATTTATTGTCATATCGCTGTCTTAGCCTATTGATGGGTTATGCGGTAGTACACCCAACATAGCTAAGTTCAATTCTATTCTTTTTAAAGGCAACCCTTTAGGGCCGGGGGGATATGGTAGCGCCATCTACCTTCCTATCTACAACTAATCGCATCAACATGAATCGTTCCACGCTTGTCTAGTGCGAGCGATATCATATTTCCGTCCCTCTCTTTCCCTCTCCCTGGAAGAGGCACTGCCTTGCGCCTGATTTCGTCGCCGCGATCGTGAACGCGACGGACAGTCTCGAACATTCCGCTCGCTAAGAACGCCGTCTCGATACCGCTCCGCGCCGCGCCGCTGTAGGTGATTTACCGCTTCCACCAAGGAAAACCCGCTCGTGAGTGCTAGTGAAAACAAGCAGCTGCATCGCGAAACCACCAGGAGGACAAGAAACGAGGAAGGCTGAATAAGGTAGGTGCCTTCCATCCTTGAAGTATCCTATGCCCACTCAATCACCTCCTTCCGCAACCATCTCCTCTCCCCTTATTCCTTTCTAGGCGGCGAAGAACCGCTATCCTCTGAATACAGTCCATTTCCTTCTCCAAGTCGCCTAGAACCCTACCCTTATCGGTTTCGGCACCACGCCATACCAATTTTCATCGAAATCTCATCCAGTACTCAACATCTACGTTACAGCCCGCTCGACGCACTGCATCTCTGCACAAAACATCACAAAGCCTGTTAAATTCTGATACAACTGGCGCTCTGTAGCTACAATCGTTGGCAGACTGTTTTATTTGTTGCCATGAAAGTAATTAAATAGTTTGATTCCTGTTTCGGTCTCTTAGTCTTTATTAACGTTTTTATTAACTCGATATGCAGGCTGGTGATTGGTACGATGTGTTTTTCTCTTGGCGATGGGAAAGCACGAGTAATTACCTATTACGAGGAAAGTAATGTCACATTTATTTTCAGCTCGCACCTGTCTTTTCATGTTTATGTCATGTTGTACGGCACAAGCCACAGGCACATTGTTTTTGAGTAGGTAAGTTAAAAAAAACTAAAAGTGTGCGCAAGGTGCGACTAGTGATAATAAGTAATCAGCGATAGCTCAGTAGACAAACTAACAGACCGCTGCAGGAGATTCGGGCTAATACCTACAGCGCGAGCCACTGACAATTTGAAGGTCCTATTAAACTCTTATCGTTGTATTATTGCTCGCTAAGAATTCTCCAAAACGTTCTCGAAATACTTGAACTCTGCCAACTCGCACTTAGCCAGCCGGATAGACTGTGGTCTGAACTTTTTCACAGTGAGAAAAATCCGTGTTCACCAGCAGCTTGTGGGATGGTTATAAAAATGTATGATATTATATAAGAATCGACTACTCAGCTAATTCATAATAGTAATAGCCGTAGAATGAAAATTACTTTTAACTTAAGGTATGCGAGTGCAACACAATGATGGAGGAAGGAGGAGAGTGGTGAGGAAGAAGGAACAGGTGGTGGGTGTCCGACACTCACTCAGCGAACGCAACGCAACAGTAGACGGTCTTAACGCCGATATCCTTTGAGAGAATTGATCCGGAAATCACCAATGCAGGTTTACTAGTAATTTACCTTATAATTTGTTTCGTGTTTACCCTATTTTGAACTGTTTCGTCTCACGCTATTAATAAAATAATAAATAATAATAAAATAATAAAACTTAAAGATAAGTAGGTACATAATATATGTTATAGTTCGTCCCGTTATCGCTAGCAAGCACCATTAGGTAGGGCATTAAAGCCTATGGGTAATTTCCCGGCCCCTTGTAATTTGAGTGGAAAGATAACTGCTTGACATATTATTATTTTTTGCTCTTGCAACACTTAAGGAACTGGTGACGCAGACCTTGGAGAGGTTATTACAACGCTTGCAAGCTGTATACTAATATTATAAAGTTGAAGAGTTGGTCTGTTTGATTGAAAGCGCTAATCTCGGGAACTACTGTCTCTCTATAACTACAGTCTATCAATTTGAATAATTATCTTTGTGTTGAATAGCCCATTCATCGAGAAAGTCTACAGACTATATAACATCACGCTGCGAGCCACGGGTGTGGAGCAGTTGCCCAAAATAACGCGGGTGTATCCGCGGCTTTAAGCACTAGTTTTATATGATGTAAGTGACAATTACTGCAAGAAACATGCATAAACGCTCGAATAAGGCGCTTAGTGAATGCTCTGGGATACAAATATTAAATGGTCATCGTACAAGCGTTATTCCGGTTGTATCCTTAGACCCTACGGTCCACTTACAAGTCTAATCAGATATTAAAGAATATTATCTTTTCCACATTACAGACATATACAGTGCATAGGGTTCCCACCAAGTAGGGTGCATGGGGTTCCCACCAAGAACTTAAGGTCCCAAGCCAACCTGACCTGCAAGTGGTGCACCTGCCGATCAACGGACGAAGCTCTGGCAAACAAAATGTCCCAATAAGCGGCAATAGGCTCGCCACCTATTACGTGGGATCAAAACACTGGCGAAAAGTGGGCGTTTAATATGCCTCTGCCTACCCCTTCGGGGAAACAGGCGTGAGTCTATGTATGTATGCATTACATCCGTGTGGTGATGGATTAAGAATACGGAATGTCACCACCCCATATCATCCCATGGGTGTCGTAAGAGCCGACAGAGAGAGCATATTATGCAGAGAACAGCACTGTAAGAGAAGGAAAACTTGATACAAACCCTCTACTAACCCGTTTGGCCAGTGTGGTATAGTAGGCCAGTTCCTCCTTTCAAAGGAGAGGCCTAGTCCAGCACTGGCCTGTTAAAGGCTGATGATGATCTTTATCACAGAGCGACTGTTGGCTAAGTGGTAAGTGACCCAGACTCTTAAGCTGAAGATGGCGGATTCGGTTCCCATTCAGGAAACCTTTGTGTGGTGAGGACAATTATTAGTTCTGTGTGAGATACACCCTCACTGAATCATTTATCTGTAAAAATACATACATAGGTACTTATTTTGTGAATATTTAAGTATGTTAGGTTGCCGTAGCACTGGCTCTGTATAATTTGTGTTTCGATGGTTGTGTGGACTTTCCTAAAGGCGGCTTCTCACAGTGCGTTGTTTTGCGGACGGACGGCGTAGCACCTGTAAGTTTTCCGACGTGCACTTGTTTCATTTCAATGGTGACACGCGCGTCCATCTTAGCGTAAAACTACGCAACATGGGAAGCGTGCTTAAGATAAATAAATTATATTATTACTTGTATTCGCTGTTGGGAATCCACCCCTTCTACAAATATTTATTTCAGGGGAAGTGGTCGACAGGATTTTAAATATTGTAATTTTTATTATGAATACCAATATCGTGGGAGGTCTAATAAAATAAATCACAATGAAGTGTTTTTTAATCAACGCATTTACATACATTTTACTTTTTAGGGTTCCGTACCTCGAAAGGAAAAAACGGAACCCTTATAGGATCACTTTGTTGTCCGTCCGTCTGTCAAGACCCTTTTTCTCAGGAATGCGTGGAGGTATCAAACTGAAATTTATACTAAATACTCGAATCTACGGTTCCACAGAGCTGTAAAAAAATCAAACTTCTAATCCAACGCTATCAAAAGATACAGCCGTATATCCTACAAATTGCAGCATATTTTCAAACTCGCATTGAAATCAAAACCTACAGGGTACTTCCCATGAACTCAAAATCTTGAAATTTGGTACGAAGCAACGTCTTCTATCATTTATAAAGGAAAAATTGCGAAAACCGTAAATTTTTAGTTACAGCATATAAGAAAAATATTTTTAATAAATTTAAAGTTACTACCCCTTTCTCTTGAACGCGTGGAGGTATTAAATTGAAATTTATATCAAATACCCAGGTATATAACACCGTAAGGCTGCAACAAAATCAAGCTTCTATGTCAACGCAATCAAAAGGAAGAGCAATATAAGCATATTTTCAAACTCGCGCCTACTCGCAAGTGAATCAAAACCTACAGGGAACTTTCCGTGAGCTCGGAATCTTGAAATTTGGTACGAAGCAACGCCTTATAGCACATATAAAGGGAAAATTGCGAAAACCTTAAATTTTTAGTTACATCATATAAGAAAAATATTTTTAATAAATTTAAAGTTACTACCCCTTTCTGTTGAACGCGTGGAGGTATTAAATTGAAATTCATATCAAATACTTAAGTATATAACACCGTTAGGTTGCAACAAAATCAAACTTCTATGTCAACGCAAAAAAAAGAAAAAGCAATATAAGCATATTTTCAAACTCGCGCCTACTCGCAAGTGAATCAAAACCTACAGGGAACTTTCCGTGAGCTCAGAATCTTGAAATTTGGTACGAAGCAACGCCTTATAGCACATATAAAGGAAAAATTGCGAAAACCTTAAATTTTTAGTTACATCATATAAGAAAAATATTTTTAATAAATTTAAAGTTACTACCCCTTTCTCTTGAACGCGTGGAGGTATTAAATTGAAATTCATATCAAATACTCAAGTATATAACACCGTTAGGTTGCAACAAAATCAAACTGCTATGTCAACGTAAAAAAAAAGAAAAAGCAATATAAGCATATTTTCAAACTCGCGCCTACTCGCAAGTGAATCAAAACCTACAAGGAACTTTCCGTGAGCTCAGAATCTTGAAATTTGGTACGAAGCAACGCCTTATAGCACATATAAAGGAAAAATTGCGAAAACCATAAATTTTTAGTTACATTATATAAGAAAAATATTTTTAATAAATTTAAAGTTACTACCCCTTTCTATTGAACGCGTGGAGGTATTAAATTGAAATTCATATCAAATACTCAAGTATATAACACCGTTAGGCTGCAACAAAATCAAACTTCTATGTCAACGCAAAAAAAAAGCAATATAAGCATATTTTCAAACTCGCGCCTACTCGCAAGTGAATCAAAACCTACAAGGAACTTTCCGTGAGCTCAGAATCTTGAAATTTGGTATGAAGCAACGCCTTATAGCACATATAAAGGAAAAATTGCGAAAACCATAAATTTTTATTTACATCATATAAGAAAAATATTTTTAATAAATTTAAAGTTACTACCCCTTTCCCTTGAACGCGTGGAGGTATTAAATTGAAATTCATATCAAATACTCGAGTATATAACACCGTTAGGCTGCAACAAAATCAAACTTCTATGTCAACGCAAAAAAAAGAAGCAATATAAGTTTAGGTTTTATTATATGTCTTGTATGTATGTACTCAGCTGTGTGTAGGGTTTCTTGGGAGAATAATTGAAAGTCACTTTTACTTGAACTCACAGCTCGATATATTCACTGTTTCACAATGTTAACCTATTATACAATAATTATAACGCGTGTTCCCTACTGCCCGGTTGGTAAGCGACTGTCTATCGGCGGCGCGGGGGTGACGCCGTACATTTTGCTAACTGTTGTGTCAGCACTTGGTGCCTACAATATTCCCCCCCTTTTTTTAAAACAAAATGAGAGTTTATTAAAACAAAAATATATATCAACAAAAATACAAATATTATACATTATTTATTGTCACCCTATCATTTATTCATTCTTGGCTACTGCAGTACATGTGTGCTTATAAAGAATGTGCTGACATCGTATCATAGGCAGTAGGTCGCGATGACATCATTTATAAACTTATAAACTAACTTAGGCTACTGTACTGTTACACTGTTTCCATTTATGATTGCTATGAACGTGAAGCTTTATAGTGAGTATATAATGCAAAAAGAATATACCGATACTTTTGACGCTGAATGTACCTATTTACTCGAAATATTGTTCCATAATTATCCACTGAAGTTCAAACACACATTTTATTACAAGGTTCAATATATAGAGGATGAGGCTACCGTTGGGGGCTGCGCAGTGACTTGATTGGTCACAGGCGCACGCCCTTGCTCGACCCTGGATACCAAGTCATTCACAATTCGTCCTCTTACGTGTCTACCGCACTTTTTCGTTATTATATATAGACAAACACTGAAAACTATTACAACAACTATTAACGTAAGTATGCCGTACACTTCTAGCTTTCTTTCTAGTTCGGCTCTAGCTGTATTGTCTGAGCCTGTCTGCGCGAAGACAACTTGGTCGTTCTTAGCCTGGTAACTGCCCATATTGAAAAAAATAGCCATGTACTTCGTACAGATATATCTTAAATACTAACACATTTATACTAAATACTAATAATGAAGAATTCTTATGACCTAGATAATTTGCTATGTACGCATTTCACAATCTAAAGCGAACTGGTAACTTAACATTTCTACCGCTGCGTGTGGTACGAGTTACTAGCTTATCGCTATTGCTTAAGTCCGTGTCAGTCTGTTTGTCGTTTGTAATATCGCTACTATTTGATATATCGCTATGATATACGTTGCTGTTTATGTTTTCTGGTTCTCTTAAGATGTACGCTGGCTTTAACCTATCTATTGATATGTCTATGTTTCTATTGGTCAACTCTACCTTATATACCTTATTTGATCTACTTATAACGCGATAAGGGCCATCATAAGTAGGGGTTAATGGTTTCTTAACAGTATCGTTTCTTATAAAAACATGCGAACACGATTTCAAATCTTTGTACACAAATAATTTTCGCGAATCGCTATCCGCTCGTGGCTTGGGCTTTATATTGTTAATAATTTCTCGTAATTTATCTACGTATGTATATTGATCTAAGCTACGTGATCTACTTACGTCACTGTAAAAATCTCCTGGCAAGCGTAAAGGTTGCCCTAGAACTAACTCTGCCGCGCTAAAGCCTGTTTCACACCGACTAGCAGCGCGGAGTCCAAACAATACTGTGGGCAACTCATCATCCCATGACGTTTTGTCTGACAATCTACACGCGAGGGCTACTTTCAGAGAACGATGCCACCTTTCTATTTTGCCATTGCTTTGAGGGTGGTATGGCGTGGTTCTTATCCTCTTTACCCCTAGTAACTTTAACAAACTATTGAACAATTCGCTTTCAAACTGTCTTCCTTGATCGCTAGTTAACCTGTTTGGGCATCCGAAACGGCAAACCCAATTTTCGTATATAGCCTTTGCCACCGTTTCTGCAGTTATGTCGGCGGTGGGCACTAATTCCGGCCAGTTTGTGAACCTATCTATTATAGATATACAGTATTTGTTGCCTCTCTGCGTGGTTTGCCACGGTCCGACGATATCTACGTGTATGTGCTCGAACCTCTCACTTGGTGCGAATGTCCCCAAACCTGAAAACACATGGCGATTGACTTTAGTTTTTTGACATTGAATACAGCTTTTTGTCCATGTTCTTATATCTTTATTCATACCGGGCCAAAAATATCGCGAAGTTACCATTTTCAACGTTGTTCTAATGCCGGGATGACTAATATTGTGTACCAAAGTAAAAATATTTTTTCTGAAATTCCCTGGTATATACGGCCTTATGTTACCTGTCGATGTGTCACAGTATATACTATTTCTAATGTTAGGCAACTTAAACTTTTTTAATTTAACCTGTGAAAGACTGTTATCGGTAAGAAATTCGGTAATCTGATCGTCGCCTTCCTGCTGCGAGGCGAGTTCTTCGTAATCTATGGCAGTCGGACACACAATAGTCTCAACACGCGATAAGGCGTCCGCTACTGAGTTTTCGCTACCGCTTACGTGTTGAATATTGTTAGTGTACTCGCTTATGTATAGTAACTGCCGGATACGTCTAGGCGTTTCTTTCTCTGAATTAACCTTTGTTAACGCATGAATAAGGGGCTTGTGGTCGGTGAATACTATTAACTCTCGTCCTTCAATCATGTTTCTGAAATGCATAATAGATGAATATATAGCGAGCAGTTCGCGATCGTATGTGCTGTAATTCTGCTGAGTGGATGACAGCCTTTTGGAAAAATAACCTAAGGGTTGCCACACACCGTCAATCCGTTGCTGTAAAACTGCACCTATACATGTGTTGGACGCGTCTGTCATCAAAGATAACGGAACATTAGGTTTCGGATGAGCGAGTGTAGCGGCACTTTGCAGGCTAACCTTACTCTGCTCGAACGCTAACTCTGATTCTTTATCCCAAACGAGAGTTACTACCCTTTTCCCTTGAACGCGTGGAGGTATTAAATTAAAATTCATATCAAAGACTCAGGTATATAACACCGTTAGGCTGCAACAAAATCAGGCTTCTATGTCTACGCAATCAAAAGAAAGAGCAAAATAATCATATTTTCAAACTCGCGACTACTCGCAAGGGAATAAAAACCTACAGGGTCCCGTAAATTCAGATTCTTGAAATTTGGTACGAACCAACGTCTTATAGCACAAATAAAGGAAAAATTACAAAAACCGCAATTTTTTTGTTACATCATATTATAATACAAATAATAATAATCATTTTAAAGTTACTAGCCCTTTCCTTATGAACGCGTTGAGGTATTAAATTGAAATTCATATTAAATACTCGGGTGTATAATATTTTTAAGCTGTGACAAAATCAAACTTCTAAGCCAACGCAATCAAAAGAAAGAGCAATATAAGCATATTTTCAAAACTCGCACCTACTCGCAAGTGAATCAAAACCTACAGGGTACTTCCCGTGAACTCAAAATCTTGAAATTTGGTACGAAGCAACGTCTTATAGCCCAGATAAAGGATGCGGAAGGCTGAGGACCGTGTGCTGCGTGTGTGGGAAGAGGCCTATGTCCAGCAGTGGACTGCGATAGGCTGATTGAGATTGAGATTTCAAATAATTACATAGTTTTCAAACCTTTTTGCTAATTATTCTATACTTTATAATTATTTTTGTAACAGATTTCTAATAGTCACTAAAAACTTTGTAAATCAATAACTTTGATAAAAAATCTTACCATCATTCATCAGCAGACTTTTGCAAGGCTGCTGCAAGGCTGGTATAGCTATTTAAGTTATATTATAAAATAAGCGATATAAAATATGTTAATATAAAATAAAGGATGACTGATTAAAAACGACAAAGACCCCTTTTTCTTTAATTTATGCTCCTCCAGCTTTTCATACTGTAATGTTATGGATTTCATTTGGCAATAAAAATACCATAGCTATGACTGGTGAACTTTTACTTATATACCTACAGGTTTGTACGGAACCCTCGGTGCGCGAGTCCGACTCGCACTTGACCGGTTTTTTTTTTGTTTTTCCTCGTCTATTTAGTTATTTTTATTTATTTAGTTTTATTGGTTTAGTTAAGGATAGTTTAGTTGCATAAGTAATTTTATTCTGTTGTATATATGTTATTTGTTGCTTTAGTAAATATTTCACTCATAAAAAAAAATATATATACAATTTATGTTCACAAAAGATTATTAAACATGTTTTCACCAAAAATTTTTTTTTGTAACTTCCTTCATAATTCATGCAGTAAGGGGTTAAGCCGAAATACCACAGTATATATTCGTACGGAATTTATACAGATTTTTGTTCAAAGGTAATTTTTGGTAGTGTGGTATTTCGCTAACATTTTAGCCGGTAGTTGTATTTCAGGAATCAGATGGTATGGCTTTGGGTAATATCGTTTTCCCTTGGGTTGAAGAGGTCAGATGACAGTCGCTTTGTGCAAAAGCTGATAAGTACCTATTGTAACAATTTTTATTTTTATTTATAGACTCACGCCTGTATCCCCGAAGGGGTAGGCAGAGGTGTAATATTACACCCACATTTCGCCATGATTTTTTTAGGTCCCACGTAACAGAGGGCGAGGCTATTGCCGTTACAGGGCACATGACCAGACTCCGGGCTGCTACTGAGTATTCGGAAAAACCTAGTAACACTCTTGCCCGACCCGGGTATCGAGCCTGGGACCTCCGATCAGCAGTCGCATTCGCTATCCACTGGATCACGGAGGCAGTCTTGACGTATTCTGATTTTCTTCTATAAAATAAATTCTCTATATAAACTTCCGTTCTGGGAATAATTCTGTGCCGTGGGTGACTTTCAAAACTTTCAATCAACGAATACAAAAACACGCAGACTCAAAACAAGGATTTTCACGTAAAGTCTGTAAATGTTCACGTAAGTTCATTGTCTCGTGTGGAATCGAAGCCCTATCCTGAAGCCCTATTCCTGACGCAATGCGACGCGGCAAGACAACCACTTAAACTATTATGCCATAGTTGTAGTCGAATATTGACACGGTACATAAAAAGTAGTTTACAGTCTTTTTATAATATACTAGAGGACGCCAGCAGCTACATACATTACATTTTGGCCGATCCCGTGGGAATTTCGGGAAATCCCTTCTTAGTGCATCCCTACAATCCCCAAGGAACACACATGCCAAATTTCAGCTTCCTGCGTCTAATAGTTTCGGCTGTAGCGTGTCTGTCAGTCAGTCAGTAACGCAAGGATTTTATATATTAAGATTTACTTGTTTTAGGCCCATATAATAAATACTAGAGGACCCGTGCTGCTCCACAGCATATTTTAATATTATAAAAAAGCTCTTTTATATATATGATGAGTACATTGTAGCCTTATCTAGTAAGTAAAAAGATGATATTCTAACCAAAAATATATCACAAAACGTCTTTTCTCACAACGTTGGCTTTACGTTGCACCTTAGGTATCGTAAGATTTCCACCTTGGCATTACTGAATGGTTTGCCGTGCAATAGGGATATATATAACATGTATAACTGAACATTAACGAAAGAAAGTTCTTCAATATGACTGTGCTGCCCTACCATTCTTTCCATTAGGACACTGTAATGTCCTTCGTCCAGGTGCCCAGAAAATAGCAAGTTATGAACAATTTCGCCAGTACCATAGTCAGTAATCGTATTACTGTTTTCCAGGTGAACTCTAAATTGACACTCGGGATATAGCTCACTTACACTCTGAAGTTCAGCATGCCCTGCGTACTGTCCATTGGCACCCATCACACGTTTGTAATCTGTTGCATTTGTAATGGTCTGGCCATAATTATGCTTCGTCCCCAACAATGAAGTTACTATATACCTACCTACATCCCACTTATTAACTATGTTATCAACAGTGGCCATACGAATTTCATAATGTTTATTCTCACTTTCATATCTTAATATATAAAATTCTTGCGTTACTGACTGACTGACAGACACGCTACAGCCGAAACTATTGGGCGCAGGAAGCTGAAATTTGGCATGCATGTTCCTTGGGGACCGTAGGGGTGCACTAAGAAGGGATTTATCGAAATTCCCACGAGATCGGACAAAACGGGTAAATTTAAAAAAAATGCAGGCGTAGCTGCTGGCGTCCTCTAGTAAACAATAAGAAATTGCATGGAATAAGCAATTACCGTCACCAAGAATGGAAATCACTTGAAAATAAAATTGTTGATGGTAGAATTATCCAAATCCGAACTCGTTACCACCTGTATTTTTTTAGCAGTAGGAGGACCATCCGGTACCAAATCTGCAACAGGGCCGTAATTGGCCAAGATTCTTTGTTCAAAATTTCTTTGAGCATTTTTCAATTTCCTATCAAGAACCATCATTTTAATTGAAAACACAACTACTCACAAAAAATACGCTATTAAATCAGAAAATTAAGTAACTAACTTACGCTAACTTCACTTTTTTCTTTATCTGTCAATAGTAAAATACTATCAAAATTAAAAATATAGAAAAACAACTTTTTTATATGTAAGAAAATAGGTTTTATTTCTGTTATCCAGCTAAATATGTCTGTGAGAAGCACGATATTTTTTTTTTGTGTATGGGTGTGATTAATCCATCATAATTTAAAAATGTTATAATGACGTTTATAGTTTTAGTCGAAATTGTAGTTTTGGTAGGAATGGTAGCTTTGGTAGCATTCGTAAGTAACATTTTGCTATCAAAACTACAATATATGCCAAAAATACCATTTCTACCAAAACTACTATTCCTACCGAAAATACTATTCCTATCAAAACTACTATTCGTACTAACACTATCATATCTACATTTTTTTCAAAACTACCATTTCTACCAAAACCGCCGGTGCTGTCAAAAGTACCTACCTTTTCTCTCAAAACTACTATTATTACCAAAACTACAATTTCTACTATAACTACCACTTGTCATAATATATTTATATGACAATAGGACTATGAACCGCTATAATATGTTCCACATAAAAAAAATAAGATGCCCGAAGAAAGTCCGTAATTTAAAACCTGAAAAATCTGTTTACCCAATATAAAAGGTTAACTGGTAACATTCGGGGAATATTACCTGCCATCAGCGATAATTCACTATAGTGATAATTTGACCAACATCGGATATAATTTTACACACCACCACACTTACACCCGTATGAAAGTAAGGCAAGGTCACCTTAAGGAGGCATAACGTTCTTTCCTGGCAGTTACCGCAAGGAACTTATTAGATGCCATAAAAATATTTTTGAATTTCGAACTATCCATGTAGAGAGAAAGCAATGGAATCTTAAGAAATTTATAGGAAAATATTGAAAAATAAGTTCAATGTCCACACCTATCTTCCTTCAAACTTACCCAATTTAAATGAGCATACCATCAATGATAGAGCTCTTTTCAGCGCGTGTTTAAGGCCTATAATCAAACGCCTACCTCAATGAGAACCAGATATATAGAAGCAGAAAGTCATTGACTACGGCTACGAAAACGTTAAAAATGTATGGGAGAAAACTGTTTTTGCATATAATTTGATGAATGGGCAAGTTAGATAATTTCTATTGCTTGATGACAAATCTATGCAGCGAGAGCTTTCATTTAAAAAAATCATGCGAATCGGTTGCGTAGAACGGGCTGGCCAACTCGTATTATAAAATAATAATAAAAATATTTATTAACGTAAAACAATTACAAAGTATGTTAATGTCCGGCGGCCCCACACTAGGCAAGCCTGTCCTGTGGGTGCCTGTTAAGATTTACAATGTTGATTTCATCATAATTTATTCAAACACAAATTCTTTTAATATATAGATGAGCAAATAAGAAACAACTTCTTGTAAAAACTTCATTTTAGTAGTTAGAAGAATATAAATACGAAAGAGAATAAAAAAATACTCGTATATTTTCTGAGTAAATAAAGTGCCGGAGGCCCTATCCCCTATTCCTTCTCCGTCATCCCATTCCTCATCCTATCCCCATTCCCAACCCCAAGGGGCGGCAACGCACTTTTGACTCCTGTTGTGTTGCTTGTGACCATGGGCGGCGGTAATTGCTTACCATCAGGCACACAAGCAATAAGCGACCGCATACCGAAACAATTTGTTTTCGACAAGAAATACAAAATCCAACTGTACGAGGATCTACACGGAGGAGCAGTTAACCACAACGAGCTCACGATCTTCACAGATGGGTCCAAAACGGATACAGGTACGGGTTCAGGAGTATTCTCCGAGGACCTAAACATCAACATCGCAGCACCGCTGGGAGCCTACAACACGGTCTACCAGGCCGAATGTTTTGACATAATCCTAGCTGCCACAGCAATCATGGCACGTGAGGTAAGGGAACGATCCATTAGGATCCTCTCAGATAGTAAGGCTGTCCTCTCAGCCCTCAAAAGCCATACTATCACCTCGGTACTCACGCTTGAATGCCACCAGAAACTAACAGAGGTAGGTAAACTAAACAAATTAACACTGCAATGGATCAAGGGCCACAGTGGCTCAAGAGGGAATGACGCAGCCGACGTACTCGCCAGAAGAGGGGCCACTTTAGAGGTGGTGGGACCCGAGCCCATAATTCCCCTCCCTTCTGGTTTTTATCGCAACCTGGTAAGAAATAGGACCAGGACCAAACACAACCAGTCCTGGATTGGTATTGAAACATGTAGGCAGGCCAAGGAGGCTCTTCCCGCAGTAGACGGTAAGATAGCCAAACAAATCCTCCGGCTGTCCAAACAACAACTACGGACAGTCACGGCCGCCTACACAGGACACGGATTCTTTAATAAACACCTATTTACTATAGGTATCACCGACAGCCCGCTGTGCAGGGCCTGTATGGCAGCAGACGAGACGGCAGCCCACCTGCTCCTCGACTGGCCTGAGGTCGCACAGTACAGGCAGCAGTACCTGACCAGATACAGCACCCTGAGGGAGGCCGTGGGCCACATCAAGAGTCTGCTGGCCTTCCTCGAAGAGCTGGGGTGGCTCGAATGAAGACACCATTCCCACCCGCACGCAAAATACACGCCAAGACGTGGAGTTGCGGAAACAGCCCGTGCCATCAAGTATCAAGTATCAAGTTACCATCAGTCAATCCGTCTGCTCGTTTGGCGCCTATTAATATAAAAAAAAAATCGGGCAAGTGCGAGTCTGACTCGTGCACCGAGGGTTCCGTACGCATTTTAACTTAATTGAGGTTGAATTACGCTAGTCCTCTAAATCTGTATGAGCGCCCATACAACTTAGAGGACTATCTTAAATGGAGTCTATCAGTCACTATGTATGTATGGGGACACCCTTAAATTTTCCACTTTTTTATTTTTTGTAATTTTTCCTTTATTTGTGCTGTAAGACCCTGCTTTAGGCCAAATTTCGTGATTCTAGTTCAACGGGAACTACCATATAGGTTTTCCACCCAAAACCTATAGGGTACTTACGGTTGACCTAGAATTGTCAATTTTGGTCAAAACCAAGGTCTTACAGCACAAGTAAAGGAAAAATTCCGAAAATTAAAAAAAGTTAAAAATTAAGGTTAATTTTGGTACTTACAAGTTTTCGCAAAAATCTAATTTTGACCATATCTTTATTGGGTTGACCCAGGACCCTGATTTTCATACACCTAATAGCAACCATAGACCTCAGTATCTGGTATAAATTTCAATTTGCTAGGTCCACCCGTTCCTGAGAAAATCGGTGGTGACACACGGACAGACAGACAGACAGACAGACAGACGGACAAGAAAGTGATCTTATAAGGGTTCCTTTTTTTACCTTGAGGTACGGAACCCTAAAAATGTCCGTATCAACTCGCAAATAAACTTTTACCCCGTCATACTCACATAACTTTTGTTCTGCAGTGTGTCAACAGCTTTAAACTTATCTGTCCGGTCGCAGACGGCGTGTGCACTCACCCTTACCAAGAATCTCTCTTAACTTTCTTTCATATGACTACACAGATGAAACCCTATGGAACATTTTTCATTCACCATATAGGTTTTCGACCCAAAACCTATAGGGTACTTACGGTTGACCTAGAAATGTCAATTTGGTTCAAACCAAGGTCTTACAGCACAAGTAAAGGAAAAACTCCAAAAATTAAAAAACTTTAAAATTAAGGTTAATTTAGGTACTTAGAAGTTTTCGCAAAAATCTAATTTTGACCATATCTTCTTATCGGGTTGACTCAGGAGCCAGGACCCTGATTTTTATACACATAATAGGAACCATAGACCTCAGTATCTGGTATAGATTTCAATTTGCTAGGTCCACCCGTTCCTGAGAAAATCGGTGGTGACACACGGACAGACAGACAGACAGACAGACAGACGGACAAGAAAGTGATCTTATGATGGTTCCTTTTTTACCTTGTGAGGTCCGGAACCCTAAAAATATTTGTACATATCCAAATGGACTGCTTCATCGTCAACATCAGCCTGCCATATTCCACTTTTGGATATGGGCATCTCCAATGGCGCGCCACTGACTGAGCCTGAATCGTGTCCAGCAGCTGCCACTGGTCTTTGCGTATAACGGCACTCCAGGTTTTCAGAGTAATCTGTATATATAATTCTTCCGTTACTGTCTAACTGACAGATAACGCACAACTGAAACTACTAGGCGCAAGAATCTGAAATTTGGCATTTGTGTTCCTAGGAGACCTTAAAAGTGCACCATAAGGTATTTCCCAAAGTTTCCGCGGGATCCTGATCCTCCAGTTTGAGATATAAATCATCCTAAACATAAAACATAACTTCACGCCTTTTATTCCCCATGTATTACACACCCACACTTCGCCAGTTATGTTTCGGTCCCAATGTAATAGGGGGCGAGCCTCTTGCCATCTACTGGGCATATTAGTAAGCGAGCGATGATTAACATTATTAATACACACATAACTTTGAAAAGTCAGAAGTGTGTGCCCGGGGTAACTAGGGGTCGAACCCGAGACTAACGCCTCAGCAGTCCGTTACGTAAACCACTGGGCTATTTTCTAATTATCCTACTCAAATTAATAACTTATTTAAGCACCTCCTTTCATCTCCATAGCATCTTCAAACAGCATTTTAACATTCATAGAATTCCGAGCAAGTAATTAGAGACCAATCAACAATCAGACGACGAAATAATTCTAAAATCGAAAAAGTCACTGACGCAACGTACCTACAAATTTTCAGTTTCGTTGTTGACTTGCTCTCGAAAAAGACAATTGCGTATTGTTTTGAGATACGAACTTACCAGTCTAGCAATTGTATTGATTTTAATTCACCATCATTTTTGTCCGCCATTCTGTTAGCGAAATGGGTTATGGTCTTACCCTTTTCATAGTATGAAGAAGCCCGTGACCAGCAGCGGGACAATATTAATTAACAGGGCCGATGTTGGCGCCAAGCCCCGTAACTACTTGCAGCCCCAGGTGTCTCGACAAAAGATAGTCAGGTTTATGTAGCGGACTGTATATTGCTTAAGTGGCGATGTTTACAAAAAAAAAAACAAACAAATACAATATATTAAATCCGCGACGCGGCGAGCGTGCGTTCTCTCAGTGGTCTAAGGATGAGTGTGTAGGTGGCCCCCCGCGCGACATCACGCGAGCCCGAGAACCGGTTCGACGTCACGGCGCGGCGGTTCGGGTGCATGGAGGCCCAAACAGCCGATGATGATGGTGATGACAATTATATTTTTGCCAAATATATTTCTTTATGCTAATGCTAATACTTGCTGTCATGAAGACAGCAAGTATTACATACTCTGCGAGACGAAGGGTAAATAAACAATTTCATCCACACCTAATCTTCAAAACGGCTTAGTTTTAAAGCCCCTTTCGAGTAGCACTCTTCTTTCTGAGCTATTGGTACGCCGAAATATAGGTCGCATTATTGTTCCATATTTCGTAACATGCTCATTTCATACTATAAATAATTGCGCTTTAATCACAAAAGTCTCTTACCTTGATTGTTTTAAACGTTGTTTAAAAGGTTCTTAATTATAAATGAAGTGCGCGCGAAATATCGGGTAAGATACTTATAAAAGAAAATTTACACGTGTGAGGCGGAGGAATGAATAGTTAATTCTGTAAAGTTACGACACTGTGTTTTGTCGATTTTCTTCGGTGGTTTCTCTACTAATATCATAAATGCAAAAGTGTATCAGTCTCGTAACTTTATCCCAGTTTCAACCTAGTGTCCGCTTACTAGTTAAAGCCGATGTGGCTGAATATTAGCCTTTCCACAGAGCAACTACCTGAAATGCAAAAGTGTATAATAAGTAATATAATATTTAAAACGACTTAAATGAATTTTGAGAAATTTTGTATACAAATAGATTTTTCTGCTGTTGCAAAAATGAAACTTAAAGAAGTTGACAATGGAGAATTAGATAATAACTAGAGAACGCCAGCAGCTAAGCCTAATTTTTTTTTAAATTTACCCGTTTTGGCCGATCCCGTGGGCATTTCGGGAAATCCCTTCTTAGTGCACCCCTACGGTCCCCAAGGAACTAATATGCCAAATTTCAGCTTCCTGCGCCCAATAGTTTCGGCTGTAGCGTGTCTGTCAGTCAGTCAGTCAGTAACGCAAGGATTTTATATAATTATTAAGATTAATAGGCGACGTAGAAGTATTGAAGCGAAGGACGTACTGCGCCCAACTATAGATGAATTATAGTTTTCATCTAAACTAATCCATTTAACAACCATCCCAATAGCCCAGAGTAATTAGTTTCCATAAAAGTAGCAATAGTCCCTCACCTGCTGCGGCTAACCCGTGACTTTACTTAATAGTGCAGTTATGGAGGCTCCTCAGTAGGTGTCCCATCACATTCTAGATTAAAACTCTCAAAGGGCCTCTGCGCGTTGGACCTATGTCTCCGTGTACGCCTGCCAAAGGGCCGGGTATTGTTCTAACAAATTAGAATAATACCCGTGAAAGAGAAACAAACTAATAACGTATTACATAACTATAATGAGCACGGTGGTTTAATAAATTAACGATCACTAATCTCCTTGTCTGTTCAGATTACGTCAAGTGCGCATCTAACAGTTGATTAAGGCTCTATCAATCAATCCATTACGTCATGTTGGCTGTGAATAAACAGATGTTGCAATGGTTGACAATCAGGTCAACAGTTTAAATACAATTTGGTTAGAACGACTTTGAAGAAACAAAATTCACTTCTATACTATTTTTAGAAGGCAAGGATATCCTATTAGAGATGCTAACAGATTCATATATATTGTAAAGATTCTCGATCCTCGGCGCTTGTCTCTGGCCTTTCGAGGTTAAGGCTCAATTGCCCCAACTCTAGATAGACCTTAGTTACCAGATAAATTAAAATTAGATCGAAATTTGTATGATTTAACTCACATATACATCAACAGACAGCGGTGGAACTCTAAGTGTTTTGATCTCGAGACCCTGCCTGTTACCTCTGCGTAACAGTCTGTTGTACCTCTAGGATATCTTGCTGGACATCGGCCTCTGCTAAGGCCCTCCATATAGAACGACCTTGAACTGTCCCTATACGCCGACGCAATGCGCACATTGCAATAAAGTATAAGTCCTCATATAGTTTACGAAATAGGGATAGGTATTTATATTATCATAGCTATGATAATATATTTTTATATTATCATAGCTTGACTATACCTAGGTACCCCTCTTTTTGAAAGGGAAAAGATTGTTCTATTAAGCAGCGATAGCCTAGTGGAAAACCGAACAAACTGCTACGAAGAGTCTCTGGTCGAAACCCAGAGCGTGCATTACTCTCCTTTCGAGGTACGAATTAAAAGGTTCATTATGTCTTGCTAAACGTGAGGAAACCAGAATATCTGAGAGTACTCCTTAATGTTCCCAAAAGATATTTATTCATTCTGCTTCTCCGAGTAAAATCACAGCCAAACATTTATTGTATAAGCAAATTTACGCTAATATATCGATTTGGTTACTGTCAATAGTCTTCAATGCAAAACATGCATTCCTTTCTATTATTCACTGAGTGTGACCGCAAATTGTCAACTAAGCATGTTGCAACCGATTAATGAGTACACATACGTCTATGACAAATTGTGAATACAAGAATGGATCGAGTTGGCGGGCACTGTTCTGAGCATTGTGTGTTTTACTAACTGAATAATTTTTTGTGCTTACGTAGGTTTGACTCAAATGTACCACAACCCCAAAACACATTGGCCACATAATGCGTTCAAGGTGTGGTCACCTGTGATTACTTGTGAATAACGTCGCAGCGACTTCGATGTTGCCTTGTGGTGCCTACAAATTTGTATGTGGTTGAGTGCATTCTTTCTGTTCAAATAAATAACAACCAACGCAAGCAATTCAAATACTGATTAAGTTCAAAGGGTGGCTCTAGATTGGTTTGTGTAGAACGCCGTAGGGGAGGCAAATGCCTAGCAGTGGTCTCTAAGCTGAGATGGTGATAATTCTCAAATGTCGCGTTGTGTGAATAATGACGAACCAATTAATCGATCAGCGAAAGCTGAGTGGAGAGACCGACAGACTGCTACGCAGAGGGTCTCGAGTTGAGTGCGTATTAAATTGTTAATTATCGCTTGCTAATCGGTGAAGGAAAACATCGTGAGGAAACCTGCATGTCTGAGAGTTCTCCATAATGTTCTTGAAGGACATGTGAAGTCTGCCAACCCGCACTTGGCCAGCGTAGTGGGCTATGGCCTTACCCTTCTCATAGTGAGACGAGGCCCGTGCCCAGCAGTGGGACGGCATAAAGGGCTGATGATGAATAAATCGATCGTTGTTTGTTACTTGTATACGAAAAATTACGGAACGGATTTCAGTGACATTTTTGCATTTATTTAGCATTTATTTCTTCGTGATAGACGATACTCAAGCTAGCAAAGTCACGGGCAGAGGCTAATTTTGCATGTATACATAAACACAGTCTTTAACTTACAATATTTTCTGTTTACACTTTTAAAGCATTTTCCCGTAAACTCAAGGATTTTAAAAAGTCTGCTAAAACCGCCCCATAAACCGTAGCAAGATTAAACATTCTAACTTGTACCATTAACTTGATAATTAATCTGAGATACGTTTCCAATTAGCGAAAACTTTTATATATAAATCTAAATGTTGAAAGTGCCGCTAGTACTTCGCATCCCTTAATTATTTGCTTGCAGTTAGAGATATTTCTTTTTTATTATTGATAGTCTAGTGGGAGATGGTCAGGCTGTTTGCTGAGGGTTTTGGGTTCAAATCTAATATACACACCACTATCTCGACCTACATCTTGGAGCCTCGTGTCCGTTGACTAGTCCAACCAGATATAACAGAATATCAGCCTTTCCACAGAGCGACTGCTGTATGATTTCTTTAACCCAAAGGGAAAGCGACATTCCGTGGTTTAGACTAGTATCATTTGGTTTGGGGTACTGACTCCCTGTACACATACATAAATACATACATACCCCTGTGACGACTGTCATAGATCATCATTACACCCGAAACCGACGGCTTAACGTGCTCTCCGAGGCACGGGACAAGCGATAATTTCATTAATAATTCAATACACACACAACTCCGAAAAGCCCATGGTGCGCGCCGTGGATTTGAACCCGATACCCTCTGCATAACAGTCTGATGGTATCTTTACTAGGCTATCGCTGCTGTAAATCTATATGAATAAGTATCGATGACAAAAACATCTGCGACTGTATTACGCTTAGATATTTTAAGTCAATAAAATAATCCGAATAAGGTTGTGCTATCACGAGAGATGGGCTATGCTTTATTGCAATAGATTCGTTTGATATTCACTAATCATACTTCGCCCGCGGCTCCGCCCGCTTGAATTATTCACCTAAACCTCAGGAATTAGACTATACAGAGTGTCACAAGACCCATCACCAAGCCAAAGTCTACTCGTTGTGGACATCAAGCCAAGTCATAATAACCAAAAATAATACCTGGGAAACGAATTATTTTTTAAGCTTTCACATTTTTTAAACCGCAATTAAAAGCGCGCGCGTGCAGTGCTCGAAATACCTACTTATCTATGGGGGCATCTATAGAACATATTGGCGGGGTAAATGCATCGATTTTGTACCTAATTAGAAAAATTCTATACTAACTTTGAGCCTCAATATCTCCTGAACCAGTAAATTCCCAGGTATGATGCCCAAGTAAAAAATATTCGTAGTGATTGGTACAACATGGGATTTCAGTTTTCATTAAGGGTCTTTTTACTCCCTGTATTTGTGAAAATCGAAACCAAAAATGACAACAAGACTGCCTCGTTGGCATAAATATGCGCGTGGGATTGGGAGGTCTCCGGTTCGATATTGGGTTTTTCCGTTAGGAAATTTTCAGTAGCAGCTCGGAGTCTGGTAATGTGCCCGGTACGGCAATAGCCTCGTCCCCTATTACGTGGAACTAAAATAAATCTGGCGATAAGTTGGTGTAGCAAAATACCTCTGCCTACCTCTTCGGGGATATAGGCGTGAGACTATGTTTGTATGTATGAAACCAAGAATTTGGTCGGTAGTTTTTGAGTAGATCGCGTTCGTACACACAAAGACACTCACACCCAAAAGAAATGCATTGCTATGAAGTTGTGGCTAGTGTGCAGCTATCTTGTGGCAACGTATATTCATTCCACATCTCATTCACCCTTTACATAGCTTAGCATTTGTATAAACGGTTACATAGTTCCTTAATAAGCTAAGCTTTGCTTTTACATCTTAATAGCATAGCTGCGTAGCACATCATTAGTGGAACAGCGCTCAAAATCTAAAGAAACTCAAAAATACTGCAACGGGTTCTAGTAGTAAAACGCAGTAAACGTTCTAGATGCGTTTATTGCCGAGTATTGTCTCACTTCCCTTGCCACGAGTATGACCGACCAACAACACGACACTGGCCTGAACACTAAGGGCTGCAGTCTCCCACGCTGTTCCCTCCAGCAGTGTGCAGGGCAGGTTGCTCGTAGGGCTGCGCGTAGCGGGCAGATCCTCGCAGGCCGTTGGTTCAGCTGGCAGACGCCGGCGGTGCGAGTACGATGAGCAGGGCAGGCCAGACTCTTCGGCAGAGGTGACGCCGATGGCGATGCAGCAGGTGTAGCGGTCTAGGTAGTGTAGCCCGGAGCTTAAGGTGAACCTGGAACCTGAAGGAAAGCAGCATTAGGAGAGCCACAACCAATAGAGTCAGGCAGGCGGCGTCAGCCGGCCTCAGCTAGCAGGTAGAGAGATGGGCAGTACGCTAACGCAGTAAATGTAGTGCTTACCCGTAGCTGGGACCAGGATACACGTAAATACGACGTAGGGTCAGTAGGTACGCTTAGTTATAGTAGAAGCGACGTTAGAGTAGCGGTGCCGGCCTCTCTGTCGGCCCCTTTATATACCGGGCCCTCCATCAGGCTGAGAGTCCGTTTATGACCATATTTGGTCAGGCTTTGCGAGTGCGGACGATGGCTTTCTCTGATTGGCCGAGCGTATGGGCGGTACTGTGACGCAACGCGGTAAGTACCGGACATACGTTACAATACCGCCCGCCTTAGGAGAGGATTTTACGTGGCTAACAAGGAAAATCCGACTAGCTACGTTAGGTCTATGAGTCCGCTACTGTCCAAGCTAAGACGGCATATAGAGAGAAGGAAGGGAAAGTCTTCTACGGTTTGTAACAAATAGTTAGGCACCATAGTGTATAAGTTTTAGGTCCTTAATGTGCCAAAACCCAATAGAATTTCCAGACGCGTCCGACAACTCGTAAACGAGAGGCGACTTTTTATTAATCACTGTGCACTTCACGAATTTAGGGGCTAGTTTCTTACAGAAGGACTTATCCTTGTCGCTCTGATAAAAAGTCCGTTTCCACACAGTGTCTCCCAAATTAAACTCAGCTGGTTTACGGCGTAAATTATACGTTTGGGAATTCCTAGCATGAGCTTGAATGAGGAGTGCCTGAACTTTGTCAAATATGCCTGATAAGTGACCTATGTTTTCTGCGTAATCGTCCCTAGGTATGTATACTATATCATCAGCGTCTGTGCCGACATAGTGTGAGCCGCATGGAACTAGTTCACGTCCATAGACTAAAAAACTAGGTGTATAGCCCGTGACTTCATTAACTGCAGTATTTAATGCAAACTGCATCTTAGGTAGGAGAGTGTCCCATAATCTCTGGTCATTTCCTACAAACGCCGCTAAGGTAGAACCAATGGTTTTATTATAGCGTTCGACCGTATTGACATGTGGGGAATATTTAGGAGTGTAATGAAGATTAGGGATTTTGTACTTGCGCAACATAGCTTTTAAAGTAGCACTGACGAACTGTTTACCATTGTCCAATATAATTGTAGATGGTATACCATGAACTAAAAATATTTTTTCTTCCAAAATATTAGTTATTATTTCAGCAGTTGCGCGCCTGATAGGAAAAAGTAGACAGTATTTACTAAAACAACAAGTTACTACGAAGATGTAGGCGTTTTGTTTTCTTGTGACGGGTAGTGGCCCCACCAAATCTACACTAATGGTTTGGAAGGGTCGTGAACACACTTTGGGTCGTCCCATGGTTCCCAATGGTGCGTGGTTCTGATGTTTGTGCGCGATACAAGTGTCGCAAGAATTGATGAACTTAACTACGTCATCGCGCATTTTGGGCCAATAGTAACGCAGTGCTAAGCGCTTGTAAGTTTTAAATATACCGAAATGCCCCGAAGTGGGTTCGGCATGGTTCTCTAATATGGCATTATTTCGATCAGAAGAAGGTAGTACTTCTTTCCATTCGAACTCCTTACGTAGCATACACCTAGATTTAATCAAACGATATAATTTATTATTTTTAATAGAATAGTCTGGATAGTCATTAGGCGAAGATAAACAACCATTGTAGGTGGCTGAATACCATTGATCAGTGTTAACATTAGGGTCATTCACGTTATTATTATTCGCGCTAATTATATTTACAGGTAGGGATCGTGATAACGCATCGGCTATAATATTATCCGCACCGCGCCGATGCTTTATTTCGAAGTTGAAGGCTGACAGACGAACCGACCACCGAGCTAATCTACCAGTCGGGTTGCTCAAGTTTAGGAACCATTTCAGTGCGGAATGGTCAGTATACACAACAAACTTTAACCCGTTATCTAAATAACAGCGCCAATATTCGAGGGCTGTTAGAACTGCTAATGTCTCCCGTTCTGTTATACTGTAGTTTTGTTCCTGTGCATTTAGTGACCTACTCATGTAAGCGATAGGTAGTTCCACGCCATCTATTTCTTGTGTAAGTAACCCACCGATGCCGCTCGCACTCGCATCTGTGTGAACTTGAAAAGGTTTCTCGTAATCGGGACACGATAATATTGGTGCGGAGCTTAACAATTGTTTTAGTTTACAAAACGAGTCATCAGCTTCCACCGACCACTGAAATGGTGCGGCTTTCTTACCGGTAGAGGTAAGTTTGTTCAGAGGACCGGCAATAGTACTAAAATTAGGTATAAATCGCCGATACCATGATGCAATGCCTAAGAACCTTTTGACTTCTTTTTTATTCTTAGGCGTAGCATATTGAAGAATGGCTTCCACCTTACATGGGTCTACTTGTAATCCTTTAGAGTTTACTACGTAGCCCAAGTACTTCAATTCATCACGGAAGAATTTAGATTTTTCCAAGTTGATGGTAAGGTTGGCCGATTTTAATTTTTCGTATACTTTATTTAATAGTGACACATGAGCATTAAAGGATGGCGATATAAGCACGATATCATCTAAAAAAACGAATACAGAGTTTTCGAACTCAGGACTGTTCGTAAACAAGTGATCCACCAAACGCTGTTGTGTCGCAGGCGCATTCGTTAAACCAAACGGCATAGTCACAAATCTAAATGTTCCTCTAGTAGGCACATAGAACGCAGTCTTATCACGATCACATTCGCGAAGAGGCGTCTGCCAGCTGAGCCAACGTCAGCGAGGGCCTGTACCGCTACGCGCAGCCTTCGAGCAGCCTGCCTACACACTACCGGAGGGAACAGCGTGGGAGACTGCAGCCCTTAGTGTTCAGGCCAGTGTCGTGTTGTTGGTCGGTCATACTCGTGGCAAGGGAAGTGAGACAATACCCTGCAATAAACGCATCTAAAACCTCTACTGCGTTTTTACTACCAGAACCCGTCACAGTGGCGCCCAACGTGGGGCGTTGCGTCGCAATACCTCTTATTTTTCAATCAAAATAGGATTAAGGATTATATACTTTATTAAATGCTTTCATCTCAAAGCAAACAGTATTTCAACTAGAATAAAAAGTTATCTCAAAATATGGGATTCAAACAGATTATTTTAATAGGATCGGTGATTCTTTGTAACACGCCAATTATTGATAAAAATATAAGAAGCATCGGTTTAAAAATCTTTACATTTAATCATATTCTTTATAAAAGCTATGCAAAGAGTAGAATAATATTTCTTGTATTGTGTCCTTGCAGAATATTTAATTTAGTTTCAATAGGCAACGCAATAGCTCGAGGCCATGTAGCCTTTAGCTATTGCGTAAATAAAAACCGACTTTTTTACTCTTTTTATAGACTCACGCCTGTATCCGCGAAGAGGTAGGCAGAGGTGTAATATTACACCCACATTTTGCCATGAATTCTTACGTCCAACGTAATAGGGAGCGAGCCTATTGCCGTTACCGGGCACATCACCAGACTCCGTGCTGCTACTGAGAATTTGAAAAAAGCCCAATAACACTTTTGCCCGATCTGAGAATCGAACCCAGGACCTCCGATCAGCAGTCACATACGCTATCAACTGGACCACGGAGGCAGTTAGATATTGTATATAAAATTTTTGCAACATGGAATATGATAAGTATAGTGTAGCGGTAACTACATACCACTGAGGCTATCTAACGAACGATGGCGAAGACAATACACCACGGCGCCATCTGACAGTTACGAACACGATGGAACTAAAGTCCTGAATTGCGCAAGCAGAGTTCGCGCACGAGACGAAAATATAAATAAACTACTTCTAAAATATATCTTGCTCAGAGGATCCTACCTCAAGTTGAAGAAACACCACACACGTTTCTTCCTCCACAATAGCATCTCCATCACTATTAAGGTACGAGTGCAAAGCTGAACG